>JANIPM010403537.1:0-13670 GCA_027478405.1 Erythroxylum cassinoides | reverse complement strand
CTAATTTCTCAAGCTAATAAAGTTTAGCAACCTAAAAGTCTATGTTCAAAGTTAAATCGATTCCATTAAGTCCTAGCTATCGACATATTGACACAAATCGCATCATGCAATCATAAACAGGACAAACATACAATATGCAAAATTCACATTCAATAAAAACATGTAATTCACACAACGCTCCCCACACTTGGACAACACATTGCCCTCAATGTGAGAAGAAAAAACAAACAATGCATAAGGTGGGAATACAAATTAATGAAACAAGAGAAACTTGAGAATAATTGGAAATAATAATTAAAAAATCCAAGGGTTAGAGTATAGAACTGTCATAGTGATTAAGGTGGTGATGGTATCAGAGGTGATAGTTAACACCTTGAGCCTCAAAATGTCTATGAATACATGTTCTCTAGCCATCTCCTTTAACACCTTGGTATTTTCTGAAATTGATTTGTTAGTGTTTGAAATGTCTTCCATTACCTTCTCTCATCTCATTGACTCTTCCTCTTCTGACTCCTCGCTGGTTGAGTCCTCCTCTTGTTCAAGTGGTGTCAAGCTCAAACTGGGCCTGTCCCGTCCTAGTCTTGACATAAGATTTTGCACTAATATCTTGAAGTTCCATATTGTGGAACTTCAAGATTTTAGGTCAAGTGACGAGTGTTGAGAGGCTCAGGATGATGGATAGTTAGTCCATTGCAATTGACACCATAGTTTTTCGCAATAGCCATAACTCAGTACACCATGCCTAAGTTATTGATTCTCTTTCTTAAAGTAGCAATAATGTCATTAAAAATATGGGTAGATGTGCAGACTTTGATGTTATGATCCATGCATCACAAGATGAAAAGTTCCTTTATTGAACACTTTTTTTGTTTCGTTTTTTTCAAATACAATTTGACATATGAACTTATGTAATAACAAGTGTTTAAGGCTTTGAATAATGCTATTATGGGCATGTTTAGCATCAAAGCTCTCTAGTCCAATCAGTTCTGTCTAATAGTGGGTGGCACAAAAGTCATCGTGCTGATCTACTATGGTTGAGTTGGGAAATCCACCGATTTCACACAAAATGTCATAGTCTAAGCCATTTGGTTAACCCCGCAATTGAAACCATAGGTCCTTAGGATTGGTTTTCTAGTATTAAAGGGAGGTGAAGAATTATAGGGTTAGTTCTTCATAAACAAAATAATTAAATTGCATAATTTTTCCCACTGAAATCTTCCGCCTAAAGCTGCAACCTGTTCTCTCAATCCAATTGTTTCTAATGTATCAAAATCTAAGTATTTAAGCACAATAATATTCTTTAAACTAAAGGTATGGTAGCAGTTACCTTCCTCCTTTGAGTAAATCGAGAAATGTGCCCTGTAATCCATAGCTCAGTTTCTTTGCCCACATCCCAACACTTGGACCTTGCCTTTAAGTTGAGTACAGTTGACCATTTGCTTAATACGTGGCCCCATTAGATTGAAAGTTGTGAGGTATTTTTTTAGAAGAGATAAAGGCTTAAGGACTTCAGTAGATTAGACATAAGGAGTATACATCAAACTTTCTCCACAATGGTTCTATTCATCCTCTCTGCAATATCATTATGTTATAAGGCAAAAGGTTCTATGTTCTTATGTCTTATGCCATGTTTTTCATAATAATCCTCACAATCGTTAGAGGTATACTCACCTTTATTGTCAATTTGGTGACACTTCAAAATTCTCTTTGTCTCTCTTTCAACTATGGCATGAAATCTCTTAAAGGTCTCAACCACCTAGCTTTTTTTTCCAACATAAAGACCTAAGTCTAACATCCTTGATAAAAGGTAAAAAATACTTGTTATCATGCAAAGAATACTCATTAATAGGACCATAAATTTTGGAGTACACCCTCCAACTTGGCCTTCCTTCTGGTAGGCCTTCTATGGAAAGGAACTTAATGCTACTTTCTTGCCATACAATTATTATAAGGGTCAAGAGAAACATTTGTTTTTGAAGGAATAAATGATTTTTCAACTAGCAATTTGATCCCTTTATTGTTGATGTGTCCTAATCTATGATGTCATAAATCTGGAGAAGTATTTTCTTCAACAACATGTAGTTCTCTAGCACACTTCTTCAAATATGTCTTATATAAGGTGTAACACAATCTACCATGAGCAACTATAATGCTCCTTTATACAAGTTCCATATCCCTAAATGTAAGTTGATATCATTTTTAGTCAAACATATTCATACAAAATAAATTAAGGCATAAGTCTAAAATGTGTCATATACCTCTTAAGGTCAACAAGCACCAAACATCAATTTGAACTCAGATGTCACCCATGTTGTAGATCTCTGATTTTTCACCTTTATACTTTTAAAATCACCACTCTTATAACTAGTGAAATATTTCATCTAGTAAACACAATTGTAGGAAGCCTATATATCAACCATGCACTCAAAATCATAGTGACTAATATGGAGACATTCACTAGTTGCGTAAATCAATGGCATCTCATCATTCACACTTAAAGTTATTGATGTAATATTATTGTTGTCTCCATCTTTTTGTTTATCTTACTTCTTCTGGAATCTCTTCCACTTATAGTAGAATTTCTTTATATAAGTCAGTTTGATGTAGTAATGATATATCCTAGTCTCCTTACTATCTCTAGACTTAGACCTATTTTTGGACTTGTCCTTTTCTTTAGAACCTTTACTTATTCCCTCTATTCTCTACCAAAAAAACCTGTATGTTGTCAACACTATTCTCCTTCCTCCTAATCTCTTTATTAAACATGCTCTCTTTGATTACATCCAAAGAAAATATACCATCTAGAGCAGAGTTGCTGATAGTCACAACTAAAGTGTCCCACAACTATCCAGTAGGAAACTCAATGGGAGCAAGACTTGTAGCTCTTCATTAAGGATAATGTTTATTGTAGTTAGCTTGTTGTTGATATCCTGAAAATCATTGAGATGCTCCAACATTGATTTCCCAGCCTTTAACTTTAGGTTCATAAGTATTTTAATCAAGAAGGCCTTGTTCTGGTCAACCTTTCCCTTATAAAGACCCTCCAATTTCTTCCACAGCTTAAAAAGATCCATCTCTTAGGGTACGTGGTAGAATATGTTGATATCAATCTACTTTCTAATAGTTTCCATGCTTTTCTATTTCATTTTTCCCCACTCTTTATATGTCAACTTCTCTGGCTTAGATGATACATTATCTTTTACTTTTGTCTATATAGATTAGATCATAAAGATCCCTACAATATAAGAGATCTTTGATCATAAGTCTCCATATTGAGTAGTTAGTCAACATCAACTTCACCATAAAGCTATTTCCACTATTTATATGTAAGGCTCTGATTCAAGTTGTTAAAGTCTAAACAATAACACTCATAGGAATAGTAAGATCACTCAAATAATAATAAACCACTCAAACGATATAGATGATTAAAGTTAAATTAGACAGACAATTTTAATATGAAAAATATCCAATATAGGGTTACAACTTATGGGACAAATAGGCTATAAATTTATTGAATCAAATAGCAAGATACAAGCCTTTAAGTTTTCAAGTTATTAACTCTAACTCAAGAACACCTCACAAAACAATCACATCTAATCTCTCTTTTTAACCCTCTCAAAATGTCCAAGATTGAGTATAAATCAATAAAATATATATGTATGTATATATATGTAAGGTTTTAAGTTATTGACTCTAAATCAAGAACACCTCAGAAAATAACCACATTTATTCTCTTTTTTTAGCTCTTTCAAAACTTCCAAGATTGAGTATAAATTGATATATGTATATATATAGACACCAATAACACTCCTAACTTGTCCTAGAAATCAAACCTCAATAAAATTGTAGCTGAATAATGCCTGACATCAAAGGTTATTCTTAGGTTTTTAATCATATCTTGAAATCCAAAGAACTAATATACCTACATATACTTCATAGACTAGGAAATGGTAATTACATATGATTATGGTGCGATAACTGCAATGATTTCAGTCCTTTAATTCGAAGAGTTGGTCTTGCACACCTTAGGAGCATAGTTTCTTACAATGTCGAAGTTTCATGACTCATATTTGAAGGACATTAGTTGACAGTTTTTCCCTAGTGTTAATAACATCAACAATATGGATAGGATGATCTGGAAACCTCACCCTAAAGGTCACTTAACTAAGAAGTCCTATATAGATTCCTCTAAGCTTAAACTCAAGTTATTTCTTAGTACAAGCTTATTTGGAAGAAAATCCTTAATCCTAAAGCTTTTATGTTCATTTGGCTAGCAATGAAAAATTGGCTAAGCATTAATGAAAAGTGGCATAAGAATTTTGATCCAATGTGCGACTTGTGCAAGAGGATAGCATAAGACAAAAGTTACCCCTTCTTCCACTGTATATATTCTAAAACAATATAGAATCAACTACCCCCTAAACTTAGTACTTATAGCAGATCATATGATTGGACATATCCACGCAACTAGATCACCAAAGACTCTAACTCATCACATAAGGATGGAATCCTTCTTATAACTACATTTACACTTACAATCTACATCATATGGAAGGAGAGGTACAGAAGGATTTATAGAAGGGAGCAAACAACCAACAACCAACTTATAGCATACATCTTCAATGAGATTAGAGATATTGTTATAGCCAAAGAAGCAACCAATGATTTGTCAGATAGCATGAAAGTAAGATGGAATTTATAATTTAAATTCTTATTTACATAATAGTCTAGTTCTGTATGTTGGCCATTATAAAAAGTTAATTTTGGAATTCTAGAGAAGAGACCTCATTGTAATGTTGTAAATAGTTTTACTATATTTAATGAAATTTCCTTTAACTAAAAAAAACTCTACAAATCTTCTTTCATCATTTATTTCTTTCTTATGCAACTTCTGTCTCTTATCAAGACTTTTAAATATAAGAAGATAAGAATTTGAAATAACAAATGGTTGCACAAATGACTATGTATGTTGACCATGTATGTTGACCATGTCTAACTTTTAAGCCTCAAAGCTTAATGTTGTAGAGATGTATGGTTCTATTAACTTACACGGTAAATGGACATGGGTGTGTCTATCCTTAAAACATTTCCATTTAACTTACACATAGTTATAGAAGCTTAGACGATCATCAACATGGTCATGTCCTTTATTGACAGGTATGTGCTCTAAAAATACTTTCCAATCATCAATTTCTTCCTTGAATTCTTTTAATCTTTGTTCCTTTTGATTCCTAAAGACAACACACCTTTGAAGCCCAAATTTAGTGGAATTATTCTAACAAATATGTCTAAAATAGGGTTATACCAACAATAGTACGTTCTTCCACATCATTGTATTAAGTATAAAATTCATATAACAAAAAGTATTCCTTATAAATTTTTATTCTAAGGAATTACAAAAACAAAGGACTTATAAGAAATAACGAGCTTCCGTTGAACCTATAGGTTGATCACTTATAAGCTTTCAATTTTGAACAACCATTTTCTATTCGTAAGAAAAAAGAACAAGATAACTCTCGTATGTGTTTCTCTTTATTTCATCATAGCCAATATATGGACCAAGCTTGAAGAACATAAGCCTTGGAGTTAAAGTTTGAAGAAGATCATCATGGTTGCTAAAAGATATTAGACTAGTTGAGTACATTTTGTATGATTGAGTTGTTCATTTTCTAGTAAGCGAGAAAAGTAGACGTCATAGATAGTAGAGTAATTGTAGCTTAAGGAATTTTTTTAAATTTGTCTATTTATCTTGTATAAAACATAAGATTAGTACTTAGTTTTACCTTTAACAAGAGTCACTTTTAAGTTGATAATTGGTCTCCGTTTGAAGAAGCATAGGCAATACATAGACTATGGTCTCTTTTGGATTAATAACTTTCACATGTGCTTCTCTTTACTTCATTATAGGCAATACCCTTTCTTAAAGTACACAAGCCTTATAGTTAAAGTTTGAAGAAGATCATTACGGTCACTAAAAGATATTAGTTTAGTTGAGTACATTTTATACGATTGAGTTTTTTATTTTCTATTAAGTGAGAAGAATAAGTGTTATAGATAGTGGAGAAACTACAATTAATAGAAACTTTTCAAATTCATCTATTTATCTTATATAAAACACAAACTTAATATTTAGTTTTACTTGTAACAAAAGTCTCTTTTGGATTGATAATTAGTCTCTGTTTAGGGTGTTAGAGAGAGTAAATGAGTTACTCTCTCTAAAAACAAAGTTTCATCAATATGCTTTGGTCTCTTAAATTCTATATGATTGCATGATAATGGCTAGTGTACTTCTAGCCTCTAACATTTCCTATTTTATTGCTAATTATACTCTTATACTAAATAGAGAAGACAAAATTAGGTGGAATGTTGATCCTTTAGGCAACTTCATTACTGCTTCTTACAAGAATCCAACCTCCCTAAAATGGCATGGAGCAAATAGTTTAATTAAAACATGCACTCCCTCGTGCATCTTTCACATTATGGATGGCTTTCAAGTGGAGACTAGCCACATAAGACATGGTAAAAATTTTCGTAAGCATTCGTAATCAATGCTCTCTTTGCAAAGCAGACCAAGAAAAAATATATCATCTCTTAAATGCCCTTACACAATAAAGCCTAGACAGAAATTCTTAAACAATGTAGCTTCAGTAACCTGACTACTAGGTGGAATGACTTTATTGTTTAAAGAAGTGACATCAAGCATAAAGGGGAAGGAAATAGATGGATATATTACACCTCACTTTGTTACTTAGTAATGGATGAATAGGAAGAAATAAAGAAGAGAATCTTTTAAAATCAAGTTACAAATGAAGAAAAAAATAAAAAAAAAATCTTTTGGGATCAAGCTCAAATGAAGAAGTTTTATCAAAGATCTCATAGAGAAGGTCATATTCACTTGAGCATTCATAAAAACAAATTTCCCATCTCTACTCAAAATGTTGTAATTTAGTCTAGTTATTATAGCACTTTATTAACTTAAGTTGCTTATAGTTTAGTTACAAAACTAGTCTTTTTGTATCTTTTTCTAAAAACCCTTTGAGTTTTAATCAGTTATTTTAATTCTTCAAAAGAAACATATAAATTGAAAATTTTTCTTAAAGAAGTTATGCTAATTGGACGTGGTATATGCGAGGGCCACCTTTTTTTGATCAAAGTATCATATCCACCTTTATTTTATTTTTAGTGTGGGAGTATCTTATGATTTTCATTAAAAATTTGGTCAAAGTTTTAGTAGGATCAAGTATGGAATTGATTGGAGTTGTTTTAAGTAATGAGAGATCGAAAGAAAGTTATATGAGAGCAACAATGATTGTATAAAACTTTAGAATTATGATAATCCTAATATGATTCTTATTATACTTCCATTGATCAATTCAAATTACAAAATTTGGTATAGAGTTATTAAAATAACATTAAGGAAACATGATAGCTAATTTTTACTAATAGTTTAATTAAAATATCAAAAGAAAGTTCACATGATTTTTAACAATTGCAGAGGATTGACCATATGGTTAAATATTAAATTATAAACTCTATATTTAAGGATCTAGTTGATACTTTTAGAAGGGTGTACATTGTCTGTGTCATAGGATAACAATATTATATTCGTTTATTGCACTAAACTCTATATTTAAGGATCTAGTTGATACTTTTAGGAGGGTGTATATTGTCCGTGTCATAGGGTAACAATATTATATTTTTTATTGCACTAAGTTAAAGAAATTTGAGTTAAATGATTGCTTTAGATCGAGTACTTCTCCATAATTGTGATTCTAACAAGAAAGTTGACAAAATAGTAAGCATAACACAACTAATGTAATTTTTTTTAAGACTCTATCAAGGTTATAAGTAAATTAGGATTCCATTTCAACTGCAAGAATGATTGCCTTCAGTAAGGCATTGTATTAAGGGTTGATTCATAAAGAGAGTTGGTCAAAGTTTTATAAAATTGAGTAATGAAGTAGCCTTAGTTTCAAAAGTACAAAATTAAAATTACAAGGAGGATTTTTAAAAATTAAAATAAAAGGATAAAGATTATTATGATCATTATCTTCAAGATGAGCATATGAATCCTTCTTCTCTTAGTAAGTTAACTTTAGCTTGCTTTCTAAAGAAAAATGCTCCAACCTTTCTTTAAAATGCTGCTCTTTCTGCCCAACTTAACGCCACAACCTACTATTTTTATTTCACTGTACCAATCACTTAACTTATCACTTATAATGGCACACCTCTAACATCGTCTCACACCTGCATTATTACTTAGTTATTTTACCAATTTTTGAATGGAAAACTAGACAAAACCTTAACCAAAAAACTGGGAACAACATATGCAGATTTCATCAACCCAACATTTTCCTCCTATCCTTGGATCTAAATCACCAATCACCTTTACTAACTTCTCGAGTTAGGTAATATGTTGTGCAGTAGTAGGGGATTCCAACACCTTTGAAAGCCTAAAATTTATTTCACCTATAGAATAGGATGAGCCAGTCTCTCTCCCACTATAAGTCCTACAAATGGGAGTCAAAAAATGGAGCACTTCATTTATAGGTTACTTTTTGGAGAGAAGACTGGTATACCCTATAGAGCAAAAATGGTTAAGCAATATATGGACAAACATAAGGTTAAGAGCATAATGGTTAATAGAGATGACCTGTTAATTTTCAAGTTTGTTGCAAAGAATAAAGCTAAAAAATAATAGATGCTAGATCGTGGCACATACAAGGTCACCCATTATTCATAAAAGGATGGTGTCCAGGCATTAAACTTGACAAATGCATGATGGGAATAATCCCTCTTTGGGTTAATTTCCACACATTACCTCTTGAGTAATGGTTTGCAAAGGGAATGAACTACAACACAAGAAAATTGGGTAAAGTAATAGCGATGGATGAGAACACTGCCCTATTAAAAAGGATTGGATACGCTCGAGTATGCATAGATGTAGATATAAGCAGGAAACTACCTAACTTAACAAGAATAATGAAATTGAAGGATCATAGAGGTCTTGAACAGAATACCAATAAAGTGTCCTACTTATGGAGATATAAAGTTAAAGAGTATAAATAATTCTAGATGCCTAAAAGTGTGGAAGTGTAGGAACAACCAGTTAATGAGAGTGAAATTGATGTTAGAGATGATACAAACCATGGAACCAGAGTCAGTACTATAGTAGAGGAGGAGAATGTAAATATTACCTCCAAAGGGAAAGGGAAGAATTTATGATGGAGAATGAAGAATAGAATATAACTAGGGTTGTAGAGCTTACATCTCTAATTCAAACCAGATGAGAAACATTTGGCACCAGGGACATTATGGAAAGAAAAAACCTAAAGGAAGTAACTCCAATAAGTCGAAGAAGTGATCCAAAAGGAGAAAACCAGGTAAAAGTGAAAAATGATGCATGCATTAATATGGAATATAAGAGGCTTAAATAGGAAGAATAAAGAACTAGCTATTAAGGAATTGTTAAGCGTTAATAAGCTAAATTTTGGTTGTTTAGTGGAAACCAAAATAAAAAGGGAACAAATTAGTAGATGTTTATTGATACTAGATAGAGACTAGTCTGTTTTGACAAACCATGATGACCACGTTAATGGTGGAATTATATTTAGTTTCAACCTTTCAAATTAAAACTACTTAACTTGCTTTTTACTGACCAAATGATTCACTATGAGCTTATAATGATCAAATCAGGGAATCCAGTAGCTATTACTATAGTGTATGCATCAAATTAGGGATTCCAAAGATAATGTTTTTGTGAAAATATTGAGAACATTAATGGTAGAACAATGTTTCAATGGGCCTTAACAAGTGATTTTAATTGTGCTATTAACTCATTTGATGTTATGGGAGGCCAGACATGGTCAATCACTAACTACAAATAATTAAAAGGTATCATTAATAACATAATGTTAGCTAATTTCATATTTTATAGTAAGTTGTTTACATGGAGCTACAATTAAGTGGAGAAATGGTTCCTAATGAAGAAATTAGACAAGTGCTCAGTTAATTCCCACTGATTATAAGAGCTTCCATTGAGCTCTGCATTGTTTAGAGAATAAACCATATCAAATCATTGTCCTATACAAATCTAATGTAGAAATGTAGAAAAAAGGAAAGCTCCATTCAGGTTTTCGTTGCTCTTTACAAGAGCATCTAGGTTTTAATTAAGCAATACAAAAAGGCTTGAGTCTTAGCATTGAAGGCTCCAAAAGCTTTTATTACCTCTAAAAACTAAAGGCTATTATACATAACCTTAAGCAACTAACTTACAGGCTAAATGACCCAATGAAGACCACGAATCATAAGCCACTAGAGGAATTAATGTATTGTTAGAAACAATCATGGACAACCCTAGGGATAGGACCCTGAAGCATAAAAAATTTGGCTTAATTTCAAAGATACAATGAACCATTGGAGAACCTTAACTCTCAACTAAGACATAAATCCATAATGATATGGCTCAATGAAAAGGAAAGATGTACTATATACTTCTCCAGTGTTATCCAAAATAGAAGAAATAAGGACCAAATCATGTTCCTTACTGATGAAGAAGGCCACAAATTCATAAATAGGAGAATTAAGGAGTTAGTGTATGCTTTTTTCAAAAGCCAACTTAGTAAATATCAGTCCATTCAAGAAATTCCAAAAGAAGCCTTAAACTTTATTAGTTCCATTATGGAGCAAGAATAAATGGAGATGATTAAAAATGTTATGAAGGAATAGATAAAAAGTAACACTGTTTTCAATCCATCCAGATAAAGCCTATGAGCTTGATGGATTTAATAGTAGACTCTTTTAGCAGACATGGGACTCCACAAGGGACATTATTACAATAGCAGTTTAGGACTTTTTTTCAAAACAACAGACTTCTTAAGGAATGGAATAAATGTAAGGCCCCAACATATATCTTGGAAGTATTATAGCATATCTAAGGTGTATTAAGAAGTGAACATAATGAATTAAGTGCATCTAAGTATAGTAAGAGACATAACAGTATTCAATGTAAAAGATATGGGTAAATGGATAATTTGTTCACTTCGACATAGACATACATACTTAGACATGAAATATGTATAAAATTTTTTGATATGTTTGGTTGAATGAGCGTGATGTGAGGGGAATTGATAAACGAAGTATTTCATAAGTAAATGGTATGTTTTTGGTTAAATTGGATGTATTTTGTGTTGTTTTTGCATGATAAGACTGAAGTTAGTTGAATTGGGATGTGTACCTCGCTAAACGGATAGGTTTCACTGAACATACTTCAGTAATTTGGCCATATCTAGGCCTTTATATGTCCAAATTGGATAATTAAAGTTTTAGATTAAACTAGAGGCATATATCTAAAACTTCTATGAAGGAACCAAAATTTGATTCTACCTTTATGATTTTTGAATTCTGGCTTGATTTTAACTTATGGACGTTGTCCCTGTTTTCAAATAATCTGTAGTGTTTTGGGGTATAACTCCCAATATAACTAACAAAATTCCATGAAATTTATTCTATTATAAAATTAAGACATAGGGGAATGAAATTAATTGATAAGATCATACAAAAATGTGGGAATTAAAAGAAGAAGAAGGACCAACATGTAATTTTTCTAAAGTTAACACATGGAGCAATTGGATTAAAGCATGTGTGACCAATAAGATTATAGCTTGTGTGTATCCAATAGAATTGCAACACATGGTCTAATAGAATTGTAACAATCTAATATAATTGTAGCATATGTTCTAATGGTATTGTAACATATGGTCTAATAGGATTGTAACATACGATCTAATGGGATTGAAACATGTGTCTAAAACTAGAGAATTCAAGAAAAGGAATATAGAGAGGTGAGATGGACGACACTTTGATGGCTTAACTGCATAATTTTCTCCTATCCATTTTACCTCCTTCATCCCATCATTTTTTATTTGGTGATTCAAGAAAAACTAAAGAGGAAGGGAAGGAAAAGCATTAGAAGAACTACTTTGCCAATTTTGAGGTTTAGGACTACACTTAGTCTAATTTCTCTTTTTTTGTATGTTTGAATGGATATAAAGATTCATTTGGACGTGTAATGGTTGTTGGGATGATTCTTTGATGTTACTTTAGTGTTATCTTGCATAGAATTCGTTGAACATGACAAGAGAGTATCATGTAGTGGAATTTTGTCTAGGGTTTGTTGAACCAATCACATTTTTTGAGTCATAATTCAGTCGAAAGACCTCCAAATTGGGTGATTTCAGTTTCATATGAAACTAACAGATAGAACTAGAAATCTCTAGAAGATACTTTGACCTAATTATGGATTTTTGATATGGGAAATTGAGATCAAAAATGGTGACATGATGTTGCCCCTATTTTGGAGCAGTTTGTGATATTTGGTCTATATCTCACGATTGGGAAGTTCAAATGGTCTGATTGTTAGTTCTATGGAAACTAGAGACATAGAGGAACAAATATCTAGCAGACCTTAAACTTTAATTCAAACATTTTCTATATTCATATTAAGGCGCAAGTGGAGTTCTTCATGTGATTTACTTTTGGACTAATTGTTTGCCTATTTTTACACCACCATGGGCTTAGCCCAAATTGCACTATTTTAAGTTTGTTTTCATTTTTATTTTTACCGAATCTTATTTGAACCATTTTAAATGTGTATGAAACCTTTTAAACACTTAAAAGTAAATGAAATAGGACTTATCATGTAACACCCCACCCCCTCAAGACCTGTACCTGACATCCCGAGTAATGTCCGAGTGCATATCCCACAAGGGTGGCATGCTAGAACGGTCAAACATTCAAAACTCAGTATAATTTTTTTAAAGCAATCTAAGCATATGCAGAAATCAATTATCAAATCTGGCACTTTTATTTCATAAATATTTTCAATCACAGTAATGCAATCATTATAATCTCAATAGCCATTTAGGCTCATTTCAAATACAAAAATTACTTGTAATTATAATTTCATTACATTTCAAAATCATTTACAAACCTTTCCAACTTGGAAAGTTATTACAAATAGAAATACTCAAATACACAAATTACAACAATTGTAGAAGAATCAATTAGATACAAAAAATAAGAAAATACAAGTGTAGATGCAAACTGATCCTGACCTCTATCCCTTACTTGTACGCTGTAGGTATACTCCCGTTTACTTAATGGGGTATCCTTCTGATCCTGAAAAATATTTGCAAATTTTAGGTTTGCGAACTCAATGAGTGACTATCATCGATGGCTCACCTAGTCATATAACACATAATTCACATTCACATCATTTCACATTTCACACTCAATACACTTTAATCACTTGTATTATGCATATGCAGTACACATGAGACCCACTTTCTATTTATTACTTTGTTATGACCGAGTACCTAAACTGTCCCGTATTCATTGGATACTGGGCTCATTACCAACTGCCCCTTATCCGATGGAGATACAGGGCTCATTTTACATAGTGAGCCTTAGGCTCTTAATCACTTTCTAAGCTCGAGGCTTTTTTCATACTTTGAGCTTTAAGCTCTGATCGGTGTTTACTCTGGTCACAACTCCCATTATGTTTCATGCATTCATGAAATGGAATGCCTCAATTGTTGGACCCCGAACTTTGAGTGGAGATTAGAAATATAAAAATGAAAGTAAATGAATGTTTTGGTATATAAATTGTG
>JANIPM010403476.1:0-13680 GCA_027478405.1 Erythroxylum cassinoides | reverse complement strand
TGTTTGGGGCCTCCACCCCACAGGGAACGCCTCGTAGGATGGATCAAACCTCCTAACGACTGGATTAAACTGAATACGGGCGGCACTTGTATCAGCCAGTCGTCCTCTGCCGCAGCATGCGGCCTCCTCCGTGATAGTACAGGCGTACAGGCGCATGGGTCGGTGGTTTTGTTCAGAATATCAGCAGGTGCTCGCCACATACCGCAGAATTATGGAGTATTCTCTCTAGTTTACAGCTTGCTTGGGACTTAGGGTACCGTCGGGTTAAGCTCGAGATCGACTCCCTCGCGGCGGCGACAGCTATCTCCTCCCACACTGCACAGACTCTGTCCCCTGACCCCCTCGTCAAAAAGATTAATGAGCTGTTAGCGCAGAATTGGGTTATACAGACTCGTCACATATACAGGGAGGATAACCGCTGTGCGGACTGGTCCATTCGACTGTCACCTATAGCCTAAGATTGTCCATTCTCTAAGCTACACCTATAGGGTACCTCCCATTCTTTCTAGAGGATATGGCCGGACTGGTCCATTCGACTGTCACCTATAGCCTAAGATTGTCCATTCTCCAAGCTACATCTATAGGGTACCTCCCATTCTTTCTAGAGGATATGGCCGGAGATTTGTTTCCCAAGATTTATGTTGTAACTGTTTAGTTTATTTTCTTTGTTAAAAAACAAAAAGAACCGATTTGGATACGGGCCAAAGTGTAGGCTTGGACGAAATTGCAGGAATTAGGAGGTTGGGTTCTTGTGCGTGAAGTTTGGTACGGAGTCGGCACTTATAAGCTCTGTTTCCTCAACTTCTTATGTTTCGTTTCAAAGTAAAGAAAATGTGGAAGGTATGTCTTTCTAATAGATCAAACAAATAGATTAGCTAAGAAACAAATTCAGCTCATTGAAACCGAAGAGGAGAGGAGAGTCTCATCTACTTATCTCCTATGAAATTTTCTTACTAGTAAGAAAAAAAGCAAGGAGAGATCATGCCCTCTTATAACAACACTAATGTCCATATTGAGTTTCCACGTTCATGTTGATATGCTCCAAATCACAAGTTTTTGAGAGCAGATTCATGAGTGGCTTTCTGTGGAGTCAGCTTTGCCAGTAAGGCTTTGTTGTGACAGTGCTCTGCATCAACAAAGTAGAAATTTCCATTGGCTTTGAATGTTACAAAGGGCCTGTTTGTCTGTGGTGGTCGAATGTCGGAAAACTTGATAGTCTTCGGAATGTATGTTGCCAACCAGGACATCATTTCCACCTCAAAGCTGTCCGATCCAGGTTGCCACCTCAGTTTGTGAATGTAAGGGCTTACAAACCAGTGAAGCGCAGCTGTCGTTGAGGCACTGAAAAATATGACAGTGGATGCAACTGCACCTTTGAAGATTACATTCAGGTCCGGAGCAGTCATAAAGGTTATGACAGGACCCAAGGATACAGAGAGACAGCAGGTTGAAAGAGAGAGCATTTTTACTTTCTTGATGGTTGATGAGATCGGACCATAATAGATTACACCGGTATCCTTTTCATTCTCTCCAGCTTCTTTGCCTCTTCTCGGTCCAATACTGATCCTGTCGTCGTCTTCTCTTGAGGTAGCTTGAGATGCCCATCTTTTCTGCCCAGAAGCACGCTGGATGGCATTGTTGAAGTTAAACCTAGTAGTCTGAGTGTGCGGCCAAGTACCAAAGGAACGGAGATGGTAACCTGAAGCAGAAAGAAAGTAGCAGCAAGAGTACATGTCTGAGAACAGGCTGCTAATTAGAAATTAATCCCAATACAGTTTAAGATTTGAGCTGGTAGTCAGCAGAAAGCTATCATTACCATAAGATACAAAATACCGACAGATGTTTAAAATGATTAAATGAGAAAGAGATCATATAGATCGAGTAATTAAATAAATGTTTCCAATCTTAGAAGGATGATGACTTTGGTGCATCATGTTTTGCGATCATATAAAGTTCACGACTGATTGCACTGATCACGAACTCTTGCAACAAAAGTGATTACTTCCACAAGTTAAAAGAGACAGGAGCATGCATATTGTGAAACCTCATCAATAAATTCTAAAATCAACATGAACAGGTTGTCAAATTGCCAAGGTGAATGATACTTATTTCCATCTCAAGTCACACACGTCATATTAATGAAAAACTGAAAACAAAAATATCTAAAGCACGGTAAAGAAATTTAAGTCGTGAAGATAAGTCCGATTACTGAGGCATCAGGGAAGTTCCAAGACAATCATGCAACTTGCTTCTCTACTTAGAAATAGTAAGAAAAGATTGACCAAAGAATGGGTTGCAAACAAAGGTTGAGGGATGCCATTATTCTGCAGTTACGGTTTTTTATCAGCTTTATACACCATCAATTGAAACTCGTGCTAATAAGCAACAGATAACTAATGGAAAACGCAATCTAGCAAGCAACCAGGTCCTAAAACAGTTGTTGTAGCACAAAAAAACATAATAATCTCCAAACAAAATAGTCATTCTTAGATCTTTTACAAAAATCAAGTGAATATAAAACCTGGCAAGCAAGACAGAGTGTCAAGTGGGAAGACAAACAAATGCATCACATAGTCTCATACAAATAAAAGGACACCCAAATTCAACTGTAATGTTCAGTTTTTGATAAACCCCAGAGTAAATCTTTCCAGTATAAGCAGCATCCATTAGAAATGGTGGATAAAGAATGAAAATAAAAAAAGTTCAGCAAGAAAAGTGTTGACAAGATCGCAGGCACAAATACACCCAACTTTTTTCCCATATAAAATGTTCCTAAGAACGCCTAAGCATAAAAAACCATTTGAAAGCATTTATATAAATCAACAAATTGAGAACAAAGAACACGATAAGATTCTCAGATATCCATAGGAAAGATCGTTACTTTGTACCAACCCAATGATCAACCAACAAACTTGAAACTCAAGGGATTGATGATCTCGACTCGGTGAAAGAACACAGGGGATGGGACTAATCACGTTACTTTAATAATCCGCCTAGTACAAATGAACTGCAAAATTGAAGAATGATCAAAACCTGAGTGAAAGTGAGTGCCTTTGGATTGGGATCGAAGCAAGTGTAGCACAGCCGCTCTCGCCATTCGCCTTTGGTTCACAAACCACAGGGAGCTGGTGGGGTTTTGCAAATAGCCACTTTTTTATTGTTTAATTTGATTCATAAAATGGACACATGGTATAGTTGTTACACGAGGTCATGAGTTCAATTCTCCGGATGCCCCTCATAAATCTTTATTTTCTCATGGCTGACATCCTTTTTAGAGTTTGTTTTGTCCTTTTCTTTTCCTTTCATTCATTCACTGAATGAAACTGAAAACAAGCTCTACTCGCACTCACCGGTCACCATTTCCAACCAGTTCTAAAAACCAACTTCTCTATTGTCTATCTTCCCACTTACTAACTGACCCATCTGCCAAATCCTTGAAAAGCTCCAGTCTTTCGGTCAAGCCCCTTGGGTTTCATAAACGGTACTTACTTCTCATTTTGATACAGTTTCGCTTTATAAATTGTGCAGTTGGTTGAATACCTTCAGACAAGATTAAAGATTTCTACTTTGAAGCTTTGTAAAGAGATAAGGTAAGCATACAAGCTGTCTGTTGTGATTTTTTTCGAATTGTGAAGAAAATAATTCTTTTTCGTCTTTCTTTGTTATTTGAGAATAATTTCTTATGTGTTAGATAAGATTAAATGAATGTGCTTGAATCTTCTTCTTTTTTTTTCGCAGTTTTCATTTTTTGTGTTTTTACGAGTAATAGAAACTAATAAAGTTGGAAAGCTTGAGCATTTTTGGATGTGTGTATCTGTGGTTCTGATGGATCCCGTCTTTTATGGTCATCAGATGGAACCAATTGGTGGGTCCATTGCGGATTTCAGTAATGCTAGACGGGGCGATTCGGATGATAAAGCCAAGGAAACTGAGGATTTGAAGCATCGCGTAGATGAAATCTTCCAGAATGTAGATAAAGTGAGATTGATTCGATTCTTAAACTTTACATGTACTGCTTCTTTTCTGTTGTTTCCTAATTCAAGTGCATCAACTAGTTTTGTTTTTAATTTACAAACATGTAGCTTGAGCAAAGGGTCAATGAGGTTGATCAATTCTACTCGGAGATGAATAAAAAGCAACAGACTGCTTCAAAAACTAGCTCTGTTGTGAAAGAAAAAGACAAGGAAAGACATGTCCCAAGCATTAAAAAGCAGCAGCAAGATGCTTCACGGCGAGAGGCAGCAGCTTCGAAGAGAATGCAAGAGCTTATGCGCCAGTTTGGAACAATATTGCGTCAGGCAATGTTCAATGCTTTGTCATGTGCACTCACTATTATCAACTGTAATCTTAGGCTTTGGCTGAACTCTTTATATTTGTAAGAGGCCTACATTTCTTATCATGCCATGAGATGGACTACCATACCATTGTTTGCTTTTTGCGACGGCAGACAACAAGACCTTCATGTTGCAGCATATCTTTGTATTTTATCATGATAAATTTGTTGGCTTCAACAGTAACTGAATCAGATGTAACAAGTATTGTTGTAAATCATTCTTTATTGAAGTTTAGGGACATAATGATACTCATTTGCATTTTTACTTTCTTATATGATTTTAGATAACACAGCACAAGTGGGCATGGCCCTTTATGCAACCAGTGGATGTGAAGGGTTTGGGTCTGGATGACTATTATGAGGTAAAAGTTCTACCTTTGAAAATTTTCACTCTTCAAGTTGGTAAAGTCCCTATCTTATGCATATTGTGACCTGTCCTTGACAAGTGAATTTACGAATGGAAATTTCTGTAAGTTCAGTTTCATGTCATTGCTTGTTTGTGAACTTGGACATTGTCCCATACCCAGAGTTTCTTTTGACCAGTTTTTTGATTGATCGAGTAATTGCCCAGGCACCTTGGCATTTGATTTTCTGTTACAAATTGCATTTTATGGTGTCTGCCTAGGTTATTGACAAGCCCATGGATTTCAGTACAATAAAAAATCAAATGGAGGCAAAGGATGGCACTGGATATAAGACTGTCCGGGAGATATGTGCTGATGTGAGGTTAGTTTTCAAGAATGCAATGAAATACAATGAAGAAAGAAGTGATGTTCATGTAATGGCAAACACTTTGCTTGGAAAATTTGAAGAGAAGTGGCTACAATTCCTACCTAAAGTCACTGAAGAGGTAAATTTTAAGCAGGCTGTCTTAGCTTTGGAAGTTATTCACTTTCTTCTTTTCCAAATCATAAAAACAGTTATTTTTGCTGTTGATGTCTATGACTGTTAACTTTGAAGTCAATGTATATATAGGAAAGAAGACGAGAAGAGGAGGAAGCTGAGGCTCAATTAGGCATGCAACTTGCTCAAGAGGCTGCTCATGCAAAAATGGCTAGAGATTTGAGTAATGAGGTAGTTTACACTAATTAAAACTAAAACAAAATTAATAACCTTCAAGACAAAATTGCTTTTGACTCTCTTGCATATAGAGTGGATAGAAAGAATTTGAAAACGATTTTAGTTCTTCCAACATGGTGAAGTTGCTGTTGCTATTGATATACTTTAATGTAAATAGAGTTCTAATAGGATTCCAATAGAGGGTATGTTGTCTCACATTATGCTTACTCTTTTCAGCTATATGAGCTTGATATGCATTTGGAAGAACTTAAAGAAGCAGTTGTTAAAAAATGCAGGTTTGTCCTATCAACTTTATGTCTGATGTGGTGAATGCTTTAATTATATGTTGCATTTGGTGTAGCTGAAATATCTTTGTGATTGTCATTGTTTTCTGTGTCAATTTTGCATAATTAACAATCAACATTTATTACTGGTCTGGAGTTGCTTCGAAGTTCCTATTCAACTTCTTAGGCTTTTCTATGTTGCTTTTCCATTGGATTATTTGTATATTACCTTATTGTCAAATAATGTCAAATGGGTGATTATTTGTACATTACCTTATTGACGAATAATGTCAAATGGGTGATCTATCATCTTTCTTCTGATGCATTCTACGGTTGCCTGAATGGCTAAATTTAGTGTTTCTGTGAAAATGTATTCATTGATCTTAAATTTCCAAGTGCAGTGAATCATTATGTTGTTAGATTGTGGAATTGTTCTGACCTGAGTAGTTTTTTCTGCATTCTGGTGTGGCAAAGCCTCTTGTATCTGGCAGTTGTCTGGAAACATGTAGATTATAATAAGGGATGAATCATTGTGCTTTTTAATTATTATATTGAGTTGCTTCTTAAAGGATACTACTTTTGGATGATCTGCATAGTAAAGAATGTCGATTTTTCATATGTGCGTTATGATGAAGGTATTATAACTCTGCTTCCTTACTTTCTTCAGCAAGGGAAATTTGATTCTGGAAATGCTGTTACAGGAAAATGTCTACTGAAGAGAAAAGAAAACTAGGGGCAGCCCTTACAAGATTGTCTCCTGAAGATCTAACTAAAGCATTAGAGATTGTTGCTCAAAACAATCCAGCCTTTCAAGCGACAGCTCAAGAGGTGGATCTTGACATTGATGCACAGGTAAGTTTCTTCATGCTGCAATCCTTTTCTCTATCCTTATTTCTGGGATTTAAATGTTATGGTTTGTGAAGGAACAGAAGTGTGATTAATGCAATGGTCTTGTTTTATGCAGAGTCAATCAACATTGTGGAGGTTAAAATTTTTCGTGAAAGATGCTCTTGAAGCCCAAGGCAATGCTGCAGGAAGCGTGGGAGGCAACACGAATGCTCGGACTAATATCAACAACAACAATAACAACAGTAAAAGAAAACGAGAGATAAGTGATGCAATTGCAAAAACTGCCAAGAAGAGGAGTAAAAAGCCATCATCTTGATCACAAAAACCTGAGTGTGGTCCTGGCAAGCTCTCTCTTTCGATGGAGCAGCTTACTAGGTTTACATTTCTTCTACAAAATGAGCCTGACTAGGTTTCTGTAGGAATACAGCTTACTGTGTTGTACCAATTGTCTTAGACCCAAAATCTCTCTACCCCTTGTCTTGTATCAATTCTTTATCTGAACAAAGACTTTGTTGCCCGTCAAATCAAACAAAACCTTGTACACATACTAAGAATCAAAAGCTGTGTGTTCTTATGTTTCCTTACCAGCCTCTGTGATATTGAAGTGCAGAGAAAAGCAACTAGTTTAGTTTACTTCCATGTATCGATTTGCCTAATGACAAAAACTTTTCTTATAATATTTCTTTTAATTTAAATATGTTAATTTGTCAAAAAGTATTTATTTAAAAATACAATTTTGACCTGATTTCATTGAAAGTTTGAAACTTGTTTATTGCAAATTTAAAAAATAATAATTGAATTTTTATATAAAATATAAATTTATGTGTATATTAATAAAAATTATAATAAACACTAAATTTTAGTAATAAGAATTGTTTTACACATAAATAAATATGGTAATTTCCATTTGTTATTGTATTAATAAAAAGTTAAAAACTAATTAAAAAGTTGAAATTACCGAAATTTTGGTACCAAATTAAATACCAATTTGTTCCTCTTCACGTCGCAAACACAAGATATGTAGAGCCAACGCCGTCCTACTACTTACACCAGACCCGCCATTCCAATCTCAATTCTCTGCTCTAGAATCAAAAGCCTTGTGTTTGTTTAATTCTCGTGCAAAGGTTGTAATTTTGAATCTGCTATAATTTGAATCTCTCTGTTTTACATGTTAGTATCTGTTTATGTTTTCTTAGGCTGTAAAAAGTTTCGAGCTTTCTGAAGATTTGAGCTTTTTATGTATATGTGAGTGTGACAGTGATGTGTGTATGTGTGTGTTTTGTTTAATGTTTTCTCAGCTTGCTTTCGTTGTTATGAGACATCAGATGGAACCGATAGGTGGGCCGCTTCCAGATTATAGGAATGTCAGAGTGGGTGATTCAGATGTTAATGTCAAGGACATTGAGGGTTTCAAGCATCGTCTGGAGGAAATTTTCTTGAATGTTGATAATGTAAGATTCGTTCATTACTCGTTTTATTCCTTGAATGTGCTGTTTTATTGTTGTTGTTTAGTAATTTGGTTGCTTGTGCTTCTCTTTCCAATACGTACTTGTAGCTTGAGCAAAGAGTGAGTGAGATCGAACAATTCTACTCAAGTATTGGTAAAAAGCAACCGACTGGTTCAAAAGGTAGCTCTGTTGTGAAAGAGAAGGAGAGACATGTTTCCAACATTAAGAAGAAGCAGCATCAAGATCCCTCGCAGAGGGACGCAACAGCTGCAAAAAGAATGCAGGAGCTAATACGCCAATTCGGCACGATATTGCGTCAGGCAATCTTCATTGCTCTTTCATGCATCTGCTTTAGTATCAGCTGTAATCTTCTGGTTTTCCTAGAGATTAACTTGATTTACATTTTACATGGACCAAAAGGGCATTGTTTGAATTCTTTTCCCATCTGTTTGAGGACTTGCTAATTGCTTCCTATGGTTTTCCTTTATCATGATTTTGTTGGCCTTGATAATAGGTTAGTCTGACATAACAAGTATTGTTGGTATCCATTTCAATTTTTGGATGTAACCTAGACTTGGTAATGAGTCTATAGTTTAGTATCCCATTATTGGATGCTTGAAGATTAGGAACAGTCATACTTATTAGCATGATATGCTTTCTTCTTTGTTTTCAGTTAACACAACACAAGTGGGCGCTTCCCTTTATGCAACCTGTGGATGTTGAAGGTCTGGGTTTAGATGATTATTATGAGGTAAGGTGAATATAGTACATGTGGAATCATTACGCAAGTTTCAAAGATGTGGGGTTTATTTTGTGTGAGACCCTTTTCGATTAGGTTTGTCAAACATATCTTCTTGAGCAATTCATCAGGCATTTTTGGTCTGGAATTTCTTTTACAATTGCTTCTTGTGGTATCTGACTAGATTATTGACAAGCCCATGGACTTTAGTACAATAAAAACGCAAATGGAGGCAAAGGACGGCACTGGCTATAAGAATGTCAGGGAGATATGTGCTGATGTGAGATTAATTTTTAAGAATGCAATGAAATATAATGAAGAAAGAAGCGAGTATCATGTTAAGGCCAAAACTTTGCTGGGAAAGTTTGAAGAGAAGTGGTTACAGTTTCTACCTAAAGTTACAGAAGAGGTAACTTTTAATGAAGATGTCTGTCTTCAAATTTACTAGATTGACTCCTTTACTGAATGGAAAAATGAAAAAGAAAAAGCTATAAACTTGCATAGGAGAGAATACGAGAAGAGGAAGAAGCTGAGGCTCAGATGGACATGCAACTTGCTCAAGAGGCTGCTCATGCTAAAATGGCTAAATGTTTGAACAGTGAGGTATATTGCTCTTATATGTTCCGAGATAGAATAGATAAATGATTCATAATAATTTAGATCTTCCATTGTATTGAATTACAGTTAACTGTTTTCAGCTACATGAGCTTGATATGCATTTGGAAGAGCTTAGAGACATGGTTGTTAAAAAATGCAGGTTTTGTCCTAACTAGTTCGGTTTGTAATCAACTTCCTGGTTCTTTGCATGCATCAACTAGAAGTTAATGTGAAAGTGCTGTTCCAGGAAAATTTCAACAGATGAGAAAAGAAAACTCTGGGCAGCTCTGGCAAGATTGTCTCCGGAAGATTTAACTAGAGCATTAGATATCGTAGCTGAAAACAATCCAGCTTTTCAGGCGAAGGTTGAGGAGGTGGAACTTGACATGGACGCACAGGTGCTGCATCACTGTAACTTTTTTTGGGATTTGGTTGGTGTCGAAACAAAATATCAGAAAATGGTGTTTTTCCATTGTGTGCAGAGCGAATCAACTTTATGGAGATTAAAGTTTTTTGTGAAGGATGCACTTAAAGCTCAAGACAAAGCTACAGGAATCACACTAAGCAATGCCAACACTCAGACCAACAACAATAACAACAACAAAAGGAAACGAGAGATCTCATTGGACAATGACAACATTCAGACCACCAACAACAACAAGAGAAAACGGGAGATTTGTGATGCTATTGCTAAAACTGCCAAGAAAAGGACTAAAAAGCCAACTTCTTGATCTCATCCGTTGCTGGCTCTAATTTACATATCAAACATTTTTGCTAGGCAGCATTACTAGCAGAAAATGAATCGTAACTAGTTTAATATAGTAACGCTGGTTTTGGATTCTCTTGGGTGAACCTTGTTTTGCTGTAAAACGATGTTGGCTGGCTCTACTCACACGGTCTAGCCTTTTTTTATTTATTTAATGATATAAATCTTCATCTGCGAGAGGACCACTTTTGGCCATCGACCCTATGATGGTTTTAGTGATTGTTTGTAGAGTCTATACGAATTCAACTATCTTCTGCATGTGTCAAAACTGATAGGTGATAGTTAAGGTCTACAATAAGTTTAACACAAGTAACTGTTTGTATCAGATCAAACTCAATTATGCAGTAACTAATAGCAATTTCCCATCCAGTCACTCGCATGAACAATTTCTCAAAATGGGAACTCAAGTACTATAACCATTACAATCTGAAAAGCACATATGACAAGAGTTGGCTACAATTCTGTTATTCTAGGATTCATCTTTTGGAGCCGTTTCAATGACGTTATTGGTTGTACCATTCTGTTTCCTTTCTGCTTGAAGAGAACGACACAGTGATTCCAGCTTTTCTTTCTGGTTCTTGGTCTTCTCCAATTGTTTCTTCAATTTCTCTCCCTGTTCAAAATAACAAATTCTCAATTTTCCTGCTAAATTTTAACCAAAAACTTCTCCTTACTTGGTCAATAATGAGGTTAACAGTATACCTCCTCAACCAGTTCTATGAGAGTAACTTCAGATTTCTCACATTTGCTCTTCAAGAACATATTTTCCTTCTTCAGCTCCATTATCGATTTCGCCATCTGATCATTTTTGCAAGAATAATGGATATTAACTGTTGTTAACATTTAACATCATATGTTAATCCAAAATTGGAATGTACCTTTTCAATCTCTTGCTTGAATGTTGAGAGTACATCCTGCACAATCAGCTCAGTATGAATCAAATATGTAGGACTTACGGTGACTCTCTGACTCAAAATGTGATTGATCAGAGAAGGGATGAAGGTAAATGTTTAATGTTTGAAGCTGACCTGAAATTGTTGGAACTTTTCTCCATCGGCTGTCAATTGCAAACGTAAGTTTTTCTCAGTCGCCAACAACTGAGGCACCTGTTCTGCATAGATCTTCATCTGGGACTGCCCCTGGGCCAACTTCTCCTCATGTTGCTTGATCTTCAATTCAGCAAGCTGAAGCTCCAATGTTTTCTGTTTCAACTGTGCATTCCAATTCCCAACAACAGGAAGATGAACTGTGACCTCCAAAAGAAAGAAACAAAAACCCTTTGCATTGAACTAAAGCATGAAGGCGTACCTTCTGTGCATGTTGTTGTTCTAACAGAGTATACTGATCAGCAAATTGCTTGAGCTTACTTCTTAACCTGAGCATGATTATCTTGAGAGTAAGAAGATATATATGTACTGAATACCCATCAGATACATTCAATCACTTTTAAGTGCAAGCAAAAGGAGTCGAGAGAGGAGATTGCTCAAACGTTACGAAACAAGCTCCAAGCAAAAAAATGGGACCGATTGAAAAGACTCCCTACAAATCCTAGTATGGAAGAAGTTAAACAATCCACCAAAAGAAGGGACATTTGAACTTCGGCTCTACCTTCTAGCCTATAGTATCACTACATTGACACATGGAATTCAAGACAGAACAAAGATCAATTTAATAAGACAGAACATGAAGTGTTTTTTTACATCTCATTTTCCTTCAACTGAGAAAGAGATTCCTCTTTTTGCTCTTCTAGCTTAATGCTAACATCCTGCAAGAAGAACACTTCTGACATTCAGTGACCTCAAAATGATAATTTACTGTACCAGGAGCAAAGAATCAAATAACCTGCTTCGTCTTAGTATACATAATGGTGCCTGCTAGTATAGGTCTTATTCAACTCATCAAATTTTATGTCATCATTAGCAGACACGCTTTGTTTAACTTAAGATAAAAAGTAATAAGTGTATATTGATACCCAAGATAACCAAGCATCAGAGAAACTCCCCAGATAGTGTTTTCTCTTCCTCTACTATATGGACTGGCATCAGTACTAACCTGCACCAACAAACGAAGTTAGACTTAGTTTAGTAGACAAAACCACATATGTAGTGGATAAAATTAAAAGAAAATAAATAAAGGTGATAACTAGTTGATGATGTCACTACTCCTGAAAGGATATAGAGTAGTAAGTAGATGCTAGAACAATGTTACAAAACATACAGAACTGGATAACAGATCACCATAATTACCGGAAACAGAATGAAAATTGAACAACCTAGGGTCACCAGGAAAGCTATCAGGTAGTCCATTCCCTTGTACTTCTTTTGCATGATGACAGTTCCCCAGATCTGCACAAAACAATACAAAACCAAATGAGCACGTTGTAAACTAAAGCTGATGGTCAAATTGCAGGCCAAAAGTTACAAGCAAGTGGAACAATTTTTATCGAAAGTCTAAACTATCAAAACTTATTATGAAACCAAAACTATCTTTTACTACTTACTGCATCAGTATTTTTCATGTTGTTCAATGAGTTGAGGAGTATATTCAGACTACTGTAATGCAATTCAGTAAGAAGATTCAACAATCTCCTTAAATCCTTGCAAAAATTACTTATATTGACAAACCATATCAAACATTCATGCATGTGACAAACCAAAAGTGGTTGTGGAACTTATCAATCCAAACAATCGAACAGTGATGTTAATTACCCAAGCATGTGTATGCATGTCAATGGGAGGGGTTGGCTCGGGCCCAGCCCGGCCAAGGGCTGGCTGGCTCGTGGCCCTACAGGCCGGAGCTAGTCGGTTTGTGACCCAGGGAAAACCCGCGGCCAAAATCAGGCAAGGCTGGGCCAGGCCAAAATTGAGATCCCTAAGCATGTGAAATAGGTAGCAGGCACAATGTGATCTAATGACTTAAGAATCTCTTTCATTAAACAGATAACACTTGATCACTTAATATGTGCAAAATTATTCAAGTGGACTGGTTTATTTTATGACGATAAGGAACATTATCATGAGGCAGGAACAGATAATGCAAATTGCATTTTTCACTAAAGTTTGAAATGATAAGAGGCAAGATCACAAATATATAAGTACCTATCACAAGTGAAAAACATGATCCAAGAACTGTTGTTGTCTAAGAATTTGAATGAAAACTTCCGCAATGATTTAGAGTTAATCAAACTTACCATGACAGGAATCATTTTGGCGCATTTTGCAAGAGTCTGAACTGGAAAACTGACATATTTAAAAGCCTGCAAAAGGCACATATTGTAACTGGATCTGTATTATCAACATAACATAATGTTGACCATGGGCATAGAGGAAGCATGACAACTTTTAGCTTAAATTAATTGTTCTGAAAACTTATTCGTGATGAGGAGATTTTCCATATATCTTTTAGGCATCACAGACTTGGAAAGGAAATTCAACTCATACTGACACGTTGTGGTCAGAATGTTTGATACTGAAATGAGACAGTACTTGTAAACTGGAGCAACAGGATCCAACGCCTTTTTCCTTGCCTAAAGGTACAGAAAACTTTTCTCAAATAAGTTTTGCATTATGTCATATCCACAGTTTACCTCTCCTTTAAATGGCAGG
>JANIPM010403441.1:0-13685 GCA_027478405.1 Erythroxylum cassinoides | reverse complement strand
TCATCAACCCAAAGAAATCTATCCATTTTTCCCTTAAACCCTAAACCACCGATTCTAACACATTCAATCCATCTTAGGGTTTAATCTAACCACAACACAAAGGAAAGAGCTCAAACTTACCAACAATTGCTTCAATCTGTCAGAAATCTCTAGGATCGAAAACCCTCTTTCCTTCTCCTTCTTCCTCCACCTACGGCAACTCTCTCCTCTCTTTTCTCCTTTCCTCTTCTTTTCCTTTCCTTCTAATTCTTCTAACTCTTTCTCAATTCTAAAAGGGTGACAAAGACCAAGTTACCCCTCCTTGTAAAGCCTAAACCATTCCAATCTAAGTAATCTTCCCAAAATGCCCTCAAACATTTTTACCCTAAATCCTATTTAAACCACATTTAATCTCATTTATCCACTAATACTCCCAATTTAATCAAACTAAGGCATAAACACATAATTAACACAATTCATGCTTAATCACATTAATTAAGAAAATTTCGGGGCCCAACAATAACAATCTACTTCGTCCACCAATGAACCTAGTCAGCAACAACCTTCATCTGCCTTAACTAGTACTGAGGGATCTACAAGTTTGTTATTCCTTAACACTTACAAATAGACTTATTTATACTCAAACTTTTATTTACATTTTTAATGCATATTTTCTTATCATTATTCATTTATTATCAGGTTTCAATATCAACTTTAGAAAAAGAGATAGAGGTATAACTAAAGATTGTGAGTTGCAAAAAATGAATGTTACAACGAACAATAAGTTGTATGTACGTATTAATACTCACAAGGTCATCCTATAGACAAGATTCAATCAACAAAATTGTTTAGTAAGTTAGGGGTAACTGCCAGAACTGAATCGCCTTGCCTTAAGCATGCCAAGTAGTTAAAGGAAGATAACTTGCTAGAGAATGATTTGGATAAGGTTTTGGTAAAATTTTAATTTTTATAATTATATGCAATATTGTTTTACTTATTTAAAGATTAATTTCACTTTTATTTATTGTTCATAGATAAAGCTTAATATCATCGATATCGACAACCCTGATGTTTCGAACTGTGTAACTTCACTGTTGAAACAAAGGACCAAGGATTGTTTTTATCAACTACATCAATATTACAAATCTTTTCCTTCAAATGAGGAGGAAAGGAGTTATATTCTAGAATAGATGTTTCTAAAACATTGGAGCAATATGTGTCATTGTTGGGCTTTCACCAACATTAAAATTGGTTTTCTTTCCCTTCACATTTGTTTCCATTAATCTTGTTACACAATGTAATGACTATTTATTTTCTTTATTTAGGAAAGGTGTGAGAAAGTCAAGGTTAACAGAGGAAAATGAAATCTCCTCACAACCATGGCTCCAAATCATTTGTTGTCTTGCAAAATGAATTTGTAAGTTCTTTGTTTATAAGTTATAATTATATTAGTAAATACAATATTATTTATTGTGTTTTGTATTTTTTCATAAGAGTCAAAAGGAACATCATAGAGAATAGTGTGATAGGATCACACTCTACAAACTAATATACAATAAGAAAGGTAAAGGCCGAATGTCTAAAGAAGTGCAAAATAATTATGTAAGTATAAAAATTTGTTTAAATTTTAAGTTTATTTATTTATGTAGTACTAACTAATAATATTTGAATTGAATATTTATTTTGTTTTTAAAATTTTAGAATAAGATGCAGGAGTTGTTGCAAACATCAATGTCTAACATAACGAGCTAAATATAGATGACATTTGCATCAAGGTTCTTGGTACACAATTCGGCTATAACAAAAGTCTTGGGTTTGGGCCTAAGCCAACTACTTTTTCTTCATCAAGACCACCATATGTTCAACATCTTCAAGAGGACAATCAGTGGCTTAATGCTAAATTAGAACTTAATGAAAAAAAGTTGGTCAAGCTTGAAAAGTTGGTCAAAATTTTACTTGACTCGAATTATGTAAACAATGAAGATAAAACAAGTCTTAGTCATTAAACTAATATTTGTATTTTTTATTTTGTATATAATTATTTTTGAAATTGTAATTAACATCTTGAACATGACCAAATTTAATTATATTTTATTTTCTATATACAATGCTTCTAATTTCTAATTATTTTTATTATATTTTTGCATAATAAATTATACAAAAAATTTAAATATTACATACAATAATATTGATTAAAAATGTCACCAATAATTATAATTTACCTAATATAATATTTAGTTATAATGTATATTAAAATTTTCAAAACGTCACCAAATATTTTTGGCTACGTTTTTAAAAATGTCATCAATAACTTTTGTCTACGCTTTCTTTTTGTAGCTAAAAGTTATTAACTACGATTTCAAAATTGTAGATGATAACTTTTAGCTATGTTTTTATAAACATAGATAATAAGTTTTAGCTTAAAAACAATAGTCAAAACTTATTGATGACAATTTAGAAAAATGTCGCTAGTACTTTTTTACTACGAAAACTACTAATAAGCAAAAACAGTTAGTAACGATTTGGTAAAAATGTCGATTATAGTTTTTTGCTACAAGGATTTGTTGACGATTTGGTGACAAATATAAATCATCAATAATGACTATCAACACTGATTTTGGGACTTTTAATGACAAACTTTTTCATCCCTAAAAGTCCCTTTTGTTGTAGTATAACATGGAGTTTGAGCATGAAATTATCTCTAACAAAATATGCATGTCAAATACGTATGGAAAGTTGAGTTATTCTAGGAAAACAACACAGTGTGCAATTTAGTAGGAAACTGGTTTGATTATTTTTGTAGAAAGAGAAAATAACTTGAGAAAAAATATATGTATGTTTAAATTGCTACATAAAGGAGTATTTATGAATCATTTTCAGTGTACATAGGCTTTAATATATGTTATTGTCACACAATACATATCTCTAATAATGTACTATTGTTATATACATTAATATCTCTCCTCAAATTTAAGGTGACAAGGAGTTATACATCTTGAGTTTGAAAATAAGTTTTTGAAATTGTCGAGGAAAATGGGATATGATGACAATTTCTACAATATGAGATTGTAATGAAATATAGACAAGTTGAATAGTGTCTTGAGTAACAGGGTATCATACAAGGTAATTATCAATCTCAATATATTTGGTAGGCTTGTGGAAGACATCATTATGAGCAATTTGTATATAACTGTGATTATCACAAAAGGGAGGAATTGTGAAGAGGATAAAATACATATATCTTGAAGCAATAAAGATAGCCAAAGGATTTTAAAAGTTATGTTTATAAGAGCTTGATACTTTGCTTCCAAGTCAGACCGAAAGGTAGATGTTTGTTCTTTTGTTTCATCATGAAATGTGATATATGTCAAAGAAGAAACAAACTATTAATAGAGAATTAATCAGTTGGATCTTTAGCCCAATTAGCATTAAAGTATACTTATAACTCTAATGCAGATGAATGATAGAATTTTAATAAGATTGTGGACTAAGGTTAAATGATCTACAAAAGTAAAAGTCTCCTTATAGTCAATACCATAGTTGCAAGTAAATCTTTTTAGTGGCCAGTCATGCTTTGTATCACTCAAGTACTCAATCAAATTGGGTCTTAATTTTATAGAGATATTTGAAACCAATAATAGATTTTTTTAAAGGTAAATTGACCATATCCCAAATATTAGTGATAGTAAATGCATATAGTTCTTTTTCCATTGCTTTCTTTTGTAGAGGATTAAAGCTTGCCTCGCAATAGGTGCAAGATTCATACAGAATAATCATAAAATTCTTTAAGTCAGACAAGGAATGACTTACTTGGATGTTATATCGAGTATCAGTTTAAGAAGTAAGAAGTTCTGATGATGGAGAAAGATCATATAAAGTGGGCGTTGGACCCATAACTGAAGAAGAGCAATAGGACCAGACATATATTGCATTGAGTTGTTATTGTAAAACCCCGAATCTTTCCTTTCATTGAATATTTTTTTATTTTCAGTGAATAATGTTTCTGGATGAATAGAAAATTTGTGTCACCAAACCTTGAAATAATGAAAAATATCTGAAATAAATATTAGAGTTTAATGATACTGAAACGGATCGAAAATAAGTCCGATAGAATGGATTTCAGGAGTTTCGAAAGTTTAGGAATAAAATGCTCTTTTGGAAAGTAATGGGTATTAATGATTTTAAACCCATTCGAAAATTTTTAAAGCATCAAATCAATAAGTATTGACCTTAATTCAAGTATTTTATGGTCAATTTAATGATAAGACAGTTGTGGAATATTTTTTGGATTTAATTCAGTTAGTTGGTGAATTAAATGCATTAAAAGGCAATTTGGTCTTTTTGTATGCATTAAAAGGCAATTTGGTCTTTATGATATTCATTGAAGGGCAATTTGGTCATTTTACATTGGAAGAATGAGTCATTAGAAGAGAACCAATAGGAAGATAAAATGTGGAATCCATTAAATGAGCATTAAAAAGAATAAATCAAGACTTTTGTCTTCATTTGAACATAACAGTGATAGTGTGTAAGAGGGTAAACGTTAGAGAGAAAAAACAAAAGTGAAAAGAAGACAAGCAAGGTTGAAGGTCGTCCAAGGAGAGAGGAAGAAGAGGGCTTCTGTTGTTGATGGGTTTTGATGGAAATTTGGAGAAACCTTAATAAAGCCCAAGTTTTCATCATTAACCTAAAAGATTGGAGAAAGAAAGTGGTAAGTTTTCCTAACCTAGATTTATGATTTTTTATGAGTTTATTTTGAGTGAGAAGGAAGTGTTTAAGATCAGTGGTTTCTTGGTGTTACTTTAGTGTTTCTTTTCATAGAATTGATTGAATATAACAAGAGAGGAACGGGTAGTTGAATTCTGTCTTAGATTATTTTGAAATAGTCCCATTGTTTTGGACATAAATCGGCCTACAAACCTCCAAAATGAGTGATTCAAAATGTAAATGAAACTTGAGACATATTACTAAAAATATCTATAATAAACGTAAACCTAATTCTTGATGAGTGATAACTAAGTTTGAGATTGAAAATGGTAACCTGATACTGCCCCTATGTTGAAATAGATTGTGATTTTTAGTACTTTTTTCATGATTTAGAAGTTGAAATAGCATAATTTTTTATGATATGGAAACTAGAGACTTAGGAGGACAAATGTATGGAGACCTTAATGCGTAATTTGAACATTTTATATGTGAAAAATAAGTAAGAAAATGAGGTATGGATTTTGGACATAGGTTATAACTGTGACTCATCATGCATGATCATGATATGGTGAATTAAATTAAGAAAGATAGTGTTTTGAAGATATTGATAAGTTAGAATGGGTAAAATATGGTTTTAAGTGACTTTTGAGGCTAGAATTGGAAATAAAGAACAATAGGTTAGCTTACGGTAGTAAACAGAAATATGATTAACGTACATGGTATACGATTAAATACTAATCTCAAATTGGATTAAACCAAATTTATAATGTTAATGTCTTATTTCTAAATTTGGAAATAGATGCCTAAGTGAAATGTGCTTGTGTAAGTAAAGAAAATGTGCAAAACACATAAGTGTGCTTGGCAATAAAGTTACTTAATGGTGAGTACATTTTAAATGTATTTTATGAAAATGATTTCTATTCTATAGTGAAATGAATATGGATTATGAGTTTTATGTGAATGATGCATTATACGTGAATATTGCCAGTATAATTTTATGTTTTTAACAATATATGAATTGAAATTTAAAAGTTAAATCTTATATAATTTGATTTTATATTGAGATGATGTTATTGGTTGATGAAAAGGAAATGGTTTCTTTCTTATGGTATACCGATAGCTTTTATACATATTATTATACAAATGTATAACAGTTATCCTCGTATGGGTAAGCGATGTAGGACCAGCTCCGTAACTAATGGTTAACCAATTGCGGGTAAGCAATGTAGAACCAGCTCCGTAATTAGTGGTTGACTAGTTACGGGTAAGTGATGCAGAACTAACTCTGTAACTACCGATGTATAATGGTTATCCTAGTGCGGCTAAGTGATGTAAAATCAGCTCCGTCACCAGTGATATCACGGGTAAGTGATGTGGAACCAGTTCAATGACTTTATGCTTGAGGGTACCATATGGCAAAGAAGTTAGTGATAGGCTATGCTGTGTAAGAAATTCATGAAATTTTAATGTCACCATTATTTATTTGAAAAACAATTTGAGAAATTCGATTTCAGGAAGCATACATGTTTCATATTAGTATTGAATTATACAAATTGAGATGCATTCTTTTAAGGAGGTTTTGATTTGAATAGAAAATTTTAGCACTCATTGAGCTTGTTTAGCTCACACTCTCTTTCATGTTTTTAAATAAAACCTCCTAAGTGCACAGTCAGGGGCTTCAACAGTAAGGATTCCACCTTACGACTAGTCAACTTCATCACGTGTTGTTGTGTAGGCATTTTTACCTTGTAAATGTTTTTGGAAATTTTAACATTTTCATGAATATGTTTTGGACTATATTTTGTGTAAAGAACGCATGTAGATGAATGTTTTAAAGTTAAATGATTTAATATTTCTGAGTTTATTTTTAAGATTATTGAAGTGATTGTTGAGATTGGTTGTGAATGGACATAAAGTCCTAAATTTGTAGTGGAGATTTTGAGATGATTATAGAAGTGTTTTAAAACTTTTACAAAGACTTGGAAATTTTGTGAAGGTCAAATATAGTCGTTGTGCTGCCGAAATTTTTAATAAAAATGATTTAAACTACAAAAAAACTAAAAGGACTCCGTTGCATATATCTTTTTATGACGAGTTAAAGCTTTTCGATTTAAAAAGGCAATAGGCTTAGCTCCACGAGAACTTTCCAATTGGATCAGATATCGATCAGAAGGTCATCATGGAGTGTTGGGCAAGCCACCTAGTTTTTTTCAGGATAGAGGCTTGTCAGTTATAACTGTTAGAAATTGGTCCTATAAAAGAAATGTTAAAAAAACAAGGGTATAGTGGGATTAGAGAAGAACTGTTGAGATGGTTTATTGACTTTAAATTATGAAAAAGTTAAAAACATCTCATGTTCCTAAAAGATCACATGTCGCAAGATACAAAATCTTTGGAAAAAAGGATCCCATATATACCCTTTGTACTTATGTACCCTAAGAAACAATATAATCATGCTCATAGGTATAATATGATGTATTCATTTGGTTGAATAAGAACAAAATAAGAGCTACTAAAGACTTTTGGGATATTGATAGTTAGGAGCATGATTGTATAAATACGTGTGTTCTGCTGTTGCGGATTTGGTTTGTTGTCTTTGGTGGGTTTTTGCTACAGGTCTTGTGTGGTGTGGTCATGTCTGCTAGTGAATTTATATATTAGGGCAGTGGATTTAGTTTTCTTAGGTTTCTCGATAGGCAGGCTTTGAGGGCGTGGTTATCTAGACTTGAATATGTTTAATTATTTCTTTAGTAATAATATGCCAAAAAAGCCTATCTTTGACAAAACTACACACTTTCTTAACCTGCAAATCATAGTTGGATCTATTAAAGATGACATTTATTAGTTGAGGAATGTATTGTTAAAGTTTAGAAGTATTCAAAATGTATAAAAGAGAAAGATTCTTAACATTAAGGCTTATTAAAGTTTGGAATTAACCATAATGTATAAAAAGAGAAATATTCTTAACATTAAGGCTTAAAAAAAGAAAACAAAGAAACTTATATGTAGAGCTAGAATTTGATCAATTTGACACTAAATATGAGTTTAAAACACCCAAAAATCTTATGAACTAGTCTAACTTAAGAAGAAATTTGCAAGAAAATAGCTAAATTGATTTGTCAATGTTTAGTCAATGGGTCTAAATCGAATTGGCTGAACCAGTGATGAGATAGGGTGCTAATGTGGAAAATGTGGGATCCATGCTGATATATTAGTTTGAGTAGCTAGTATAGGAGCTGGAACTAACATAATAGTTTGGCATAGTAAGTATAGGGCCACTTTAGTCTAATTTCATTAATGACATGGCATTAGCTTAGTTACCTGTAAACCAATTAGTGGGTAACATATCACAATGATGTTAACCAGATCTTTATGTTTCTTAAGTTGGAAGTTTGTCATTTTGGCTTAAGATAACCAAAATGATGTAATTTTAATCACCTTCAACCTTTGGATGTAGGAGCTTTAGAGTTAAATGTCAAAATTCTAAAGGTGCGCATGGCTACGTGTAGAGGAGTTAAGATATAAGGTTGATACTATTATGATTTTTAAGTAATTGAAGAGCTTGGTCTATATCAAACACTACTTGCATAACAAAATTATCTTCAAAAGGTTAAGAAATAGAAAACAAAAAAAACCTTTTAAAAAAAGAACTTTTAACACCATATAGAAAGAGAAAAGATCTTGAGAAAAAGGAGTTACATACTTTTATGTGTCTAAACTATTACATGAAGAAGATATTATACTTGATTTTGCTAAACATATGACTAATATTATGTCTAAATATATAAAATTGTTATAAAATATATATGAATAATATTATGCTACTATTACATATGTTAAAAATTTTAACATGTGATAACTATATTGTTTGAATATTTATCTAGAGAAAGAAAATGTTAAACTATAAATGTTCTATATTTTATCACAAGTGCATAGTGTAGTTATAGCTAGTACAAAAGAGTATGAACCTACGAGGATTATCAGTTAACTACCTATTACTTTCAAACCTAATGACCTAGATCAACCTTTATAGATGAATGAATAAAGAAAATTAAATAAGCAACAAATTTAAATACTAATGCAAAGTAATAATAAAAAATATACAATATTAAAATTAATTAGATTTAAGCAGATTCCCTTAGGACTTTATTATATTCAATTTTATCTTTAACTAATTAATTATTCTAACTTCTTATATAAGCAAGAGAATATAACTTAGAGTATATTCTCTCTTAAGACATATAATCTTTATTCAAAGATATATCAACAAAATAACAAAATCTCTTTCGAATTTAGAAAACACAAGAACGCTTTAATTCATTTTATATACTCTCTTGATAGGTTTAACCCTAATGTAGAAGGATCTTACGACTTTCTATTGAGTAGCTCTTGCTTAAAATTCTTTATTCACTTTTTGATATAAACACACGTCTCATCCCTCAAATGTTAATGCATGAATCATATAATGAATCTTTCACTTTTACTCCTTCAATTTGATCTATTATAAAATCATTAATAAATCATAAGAAAACTATAATTTCATTAAATTAAAGAGTGAATTAGAGAATATCACGTCTAAGTTCTTCCTACCTTATCTAATACTTATTTAATTCATCTTTACACGAAAGATATCAACATAAAAATAATAAATAAAACAAGATAAAGAAGTTATGTTTTTTAATCTTAAAATCTTTAAAGAAGTGTTGAACTCTTTCTTTATCTTTAAAGAATGGTGAACTCTTGATCAAGATAGATGCAAAATAACTTCAAAGTGACTTTATCATATTTTCTTGGCTAAAGAACTGGTCTTTTCTACCTATTTTCTTTGCTAAAAATTGAAATTCTAGATTTCAATTGCACGTGTAGCAAGCCATATCCAATATAAAATTCTCCAAAAATAGCAATGCTAGCACTTGTACTTACATGCAACCATGTAGTATAATATTCGTCATTTAAAGGGGTAACAAGGGATGTGTAAGGTGTGCAAGAGGAATAAAAGTAACCACAATTATACATAACCCTTAAAAAGGGTTCATGTGTAATGTTGTGTTATATCTTCTCCAAATCTTTTAAAATTATTGCATTTAGCTTGAACTCTTCTCTAACTTTGTTTCTTTTCCTTTTATGGATAGAAGTATAACCTAAAATCACAAAAATTTTTAAATTAAGTTTCAAAACTACCAAAAACTTAAGTAACATACCATAAAATAATACTAAAATGTTATATATCTAACATACATCAAACTTCCCCCATATTTAAACAATTGGTTATCCTCAAACAAAATACTTCGTCATTCAATCTTAAATAGAAAACAACTTCGAAAAAATGTCAATCTAATAAAACATAATAAAGAAAATTCTTCATTGCTTATTCAATTATAGAGGATCTTCAAAATGTTATTCAACTAACTATGCACATGTTTAAACATAAGGGCATGTACCTTAGGGCATTTTTATAACAAATGTATCGACGCCCTACCTTGTACTTGGTCATGTTAAAAAGTGCCACATCCTATAACTTTTGGTTTTCTTTCACAAACTTTAGAAAAATACAGGGACATATGTATGTACATAGCTACCTATACGATATAATGTAGGTATTATGTATGAAAGGGACATTTTGTATTTCTTTGAGTACGCCTACATAAAGTTAAATACGACAGTGTGTTAGAGCTAGTGTATATTCTAAAACTTGCAAAGATTAAAAATACACTAATTCAAAATACTTGATGAGAAAATTCAACAAGTCAAGATCAAGAAAATGACATGAAACTGAGAAAATAAACAACTAATAACCTAAACAACTAGAAACATTAAAATATAATAATAATAAAGGTAAAGAATATTAGGTTACCTCCAAGCAAGCGATTATTTTAGGTTTTACTTAGTGAACACTTACTATTAGGCTATAAGTTACCTTAAGATCTACCACTAGCTTTTAGAGATGGCAATTGGGCCTAGGCTCAGACCGACCCTACCTAAAGGAAACGAGCTAAGCTAGGGTTAGTTGGGCCTTAGACCAAGTCTTGAGCCTAATTTTTTTAAAAAAATTGGGCCTCAAACTGGACTCAGACTCAGGCTGCTCAGGCCCGACCTAGCTCGAGGATCGATACTTGTAAATAAAATGATGTCATTTTACTAAAAACAACATCAATTTTGCATTTTTAATTAAAATAGTAGTTTAAGCCAAACTGAGTCAGGCTCGGGCTCGGGCTTAGGTTAAGGGCAAGCTAAGATTAGACTGCCTCAGACTTCCTAGGCCCGACCCAGCCCATTGTCATCCTTACCAGCTTTACTCTTGTTTCTTTTATTAGAGTGATTAATTTTTGGACATACTTTATGTTCCTTTATTAGTTATTCATATATTCCAATTACTTCCTTTAGCCTTAAATATGTCCCCTTTGTACCACGTACTTTTGCCTGTTATATAATATAAGATATATCCTCATTTATTATAATAAAATAGAGACACTTGTTGAACATATCGTTAATAGGATTATGGGATTCAAATTTCTTTAAATACAATTTCTAATCCCAGACCCTGAGGGTTAGCTTTCCTTCGTGAACATTAATTAAGGTTTGAAAATGGCTAGGAAAGGCCAACTTAAAATCGAAGGTACCTGTTTATCCTTATACATATCTAATACCACAAAATCTATATAAAAAAAACTTACCAACTTTTATGGACACAACTTCTAATATACCTACCAAACATTTAAAAGAGTGATCTACCAATTACAAAAAGATAGTAGTAAGTTTAAGATAGCCCACCTTAAGCTTCTTATAAACTGATAAAGGCATGAGGCTAACATTTTCCCCTAGGTCACAAAGGATGTGAGGAGATTATATCTCCAACGATGTAAAGGATGGAGTAGTTTCCAACATCCTTAAACTTTCAGGGTGGTTCATTATAAGTTACATGTTTTTAATTTTTAATTAAGGTTGCAACTTTATACTCCTCAAGTCTCCTTTTCTTAGATAAAATCTCTTGTAAGAACCTTGCATAAAAAGGCATTTGCTTTAAATCAACATTAAAAATAAGGATGTCGCTCTTCATTTCCAGTCTCGTCGTTTCGTTGAGTGCCTGGAGGTGTTGCATAAGCTCAAGTAAATGAAGAAAGGCAATCTGAAAGTAAGTCTAGAAACTTCATATGCATTTTGTTTTTCTTTACAGTTTTGTTCTTAGGTGTTGTGTCTTTGGAATTTGAGTCATCACTTGACAGGTTTTGGCGAGTCTAAGACACTAGTCACCGGTGTTTTAGTGAGAACTACATGCAAGAACTCGTCGAAAAAGCTCCTAAGATTAAGGGGGCTAAGCGTAGACCCTCATATCCCAGTAAAGTAAATGCTTTCCTTCTTATTTCCTTTTTCTTTTTGTTTTTATCTTCGTTTTTAAATGGATTTTAAGTTTTCACGTCTCTCTATAAATCATTTTGTGTCTTTGTGAATCAATTTATGTTTTTGAGATCTGAGAGGAGGGCCTAAGGTTTTAGTTCCCAAAAAAAAAGTTATCGTTTTAACTTTCTTTCTTCGAAAAAAATGAAGAATTGTTTGGGTGAAGAGGAAGAGGAAGATCCGTGAGGCAAAGAAGGGTATTTTTGCTGTGTAGTGGAAGTGGGTTTGGGTGAAGAGTAAGAGGAAGATCTGTGAGGCAAAGACGGGTATTTTTGCTGTGTAGTGGAAGTGGCTTTGGATGAGTTTTCTTCTTTCCTGTTGCAAAAAACTTTTAGAAGGCGGGGTTGGTGGGTTCCTAGATTATGTGGACAAAAGTTTTGATCTTCGAAGTATGAGACTTTCTTCCTTAGTAGACTGAGGAAGGTATGTTTCACCTTATTTCTTTCTTTCTAAGATTTTTCTGTAAGTATTCTTTCCTTTTTATTTTTGTTTGTTCTTCTGTTAGTTTCGTGGTTACGCTTTTACTTGTATGCAACTGTGCGTTTTATTTCGTATTTTCCTAACTAGTTCAATTGGTGCATAAGCATTTACTATTGCTTTGCTTCTAATTGCATGTTAATTTTGAAACCTTTTTAATTTAACTTTGAAAATGTTCGTTGAGGTTTGTTGTTAGTGACGCATATCCCTTCAAATGTGAAACTTGATGCTACTAAACTCGACCCCTCTTACCATTCAGGCCCTAGTCTTTTGTAGTCATCACTTTTGGATAATCTCTTGCATCACTTTTTTATTGTCACATTTGCATGTGGGTCTACTGAAAACAGCTTCTCTACTATATAAGGATAAGGCTGTATACTATTAGACCTCCCAGACTTCGCTTTATTGCGGGACTTCAGACTAGGTGTGATGATGATCATAATGATTAATATAATATTATAAAGAAATTCTAAAAACTTCATGAATTCTTTATCCAACTTTGATTTCGCTAATCTTGGAAGGAATGGTTAAATGACTTATAGGATGCATGGGATATTTATTTAGGCTCTTCCTCATCAATTTCTTCTTTTTCAAACTTATTCACCTCCCTAATAGGTGTCCTCCTTCCCTGATCTCCCTTATTTTTAATCTTGTCTAGACTAGGGCTCTTATTTAGTTCATCACCTCTCAAAATCACAATATTACAATGTTCTCTAGGATTCTTAAGCTTGTCAGGCAATTGACTAGTTGTTCTATGATGAAAGTGGCATCTGAGCTATTTGGGACTCGAGCATCTTATTGTAGATAACAATAGTCCACTTTAGAGTTAAGCTTCTTAATCCCCTCTTTGAATTCTTCATTCTATTTGGCTTGATTGGTAAGGAAGTTTTCTAAAAGGGGCTCTAAGTTTGATTTCTATAAAGGGGTTGAATGGTCTAGGCTAGAACCTATATGGTTGTATATTATAAAGTGCAAGGTTAAACTTGTTTCTATATGAGAGGTGATTTCTCTAACCAGGGTTATAGGTGTTGGATCCCAAATTTTTTTTTATTTTCTTGAAGTTATTAAGCATGAATTATTTTGATTTATGATTTATGGTATAGTTTGATTTTATTGAGAATATTCAT
>JANIPM010403261.1:0-13728 GCA_027478405.1 Erythroxylum cassinoides | reverse complement strand
GTATATTTAGTTAATAATAAATCAAATTATGAAAAAGAAAAAAAGAAAACAAAAACTATTGTTTAGTTTCCATAAATTTTGAAACTGGAAGAAACCATAAACTAAAGACAAAAACCAAAAAACTCAAATAAACAAAATTTTTCCTAAATTTGAAAACAAAAACAGAAAACTAAATGCAAAATGGAAGCAAACAGGCTGATGATTGCATAATTAGTTTAAATTGTTAATTGCATTTAATTGTGTTATCAATCTTATCATTAGTTTAAGTTTCTAATTATTTTGTTAATTTCATCGCATTTAGTTTAATTTGATTTTTAGTTCTGTGTCTATTTTTCACAATTGAATAACATAGTAAGTGTACAAATTAAATATAGAGAATATTGTTTTTTCGAATTAAGGTTTGTTATTTCCTCACTTTTTTTTTCATTTTAGGTACAATGATAAGAACGTAAGCAATGCAACAAAGAAGGGTAAAGGAAGCATCGAGAAAAAGATAAACAGGTGACGAGTTAGCTGGAGATTCGAGTGGAGCTTACCCACGACTAGTGTGACAGGTTGTTGCACATCTATTACCACAACATGAGAAGCTACATTTTAATATTGGGACCTATGAGAAGCAACTATAGAGGCTTAAAGATAAGAGATTTCGGACTAACAGATGCGTAGATTGTGAGGCATTGGAGCAGATCGACTTGGTTCAATAGACTCATGATCTTATCAACGTTGGAACATAGTCCCAATTCTTTAAGATCGTGCAATCCACATATTAGGAGCTTACACTCAAGGTGTGCTTCACATTCTTCCTAGAAAAGGGCCACTACCATTAGGACCAACCAAGCACGATACAATTTCAAATGCTCGAGGATATGATAAAGATGTTTCTTCTCTGTGATAATGGGGCTGTATGATTAACATTTCTTAGAGACGTAGGAGTACACGACCCTTTGGATAGAATTTGTATACTATATGGATGCCCAACACTTCTAACCTAACATTAGCAAGGAGGTATATTACAACTCGAGCAAATCTAAGGTACCTATATCCTACAACATCCAACACTTAGGTATATTTGTGAGATCATGAGTTAGACATTGAGTGGGTGGGGTGACAACTTTGGAGTCATCGAGAACATGGATGTGCTTTACTTGTGGAGTATGAGCGAAAGCATGCCAATACACGTGGGGTACACTTTAGCCTAATATTTCTAGCATCAAAGCTAGAAGAAGAAGGTAGGGATGATACGAATCAAGCCTTACATGACACGACTAGTGAGGACGATGGGAGTTTTTAACTAACTTCCACTGATGATGCTTCTCAATAATATGGTTACCTCAAACTGGAAATGATGAAGAATATATATATGGTGTGCATGAGAGAGGTACCAATAGGAGACATATATCAGTTGGTAGGAGTGGTAGGAGTTAAGGTCATCTAGACAGCTACAGGAGCAAATGAGGATCGCCTCAACATACTAAAGCATCCACCTAAATAACACTTACCACCGCCACAATAGGATCGTTCAAAACACCTAGACCACTTGGAAACCAGGACCAATTAAAGATTACTCGATTGGAGAAGTATATCGGACAGATTCTAGGAGTCCAATGCACCATCTGAATGAACTAGTAGTAGTTAACAGAGCAGGTGATGAGACTAGAGGCCCATGACAAATGGATGAAGGAGGTCATGATGCAGATAGAAAGATACCTTTTTGTATCATATGTACCATCTAGAGTGGTTGCACCACCTTTGGCTCCACAACCATATAATGCTCAGATCCTTTGGCAATCGAAATGCTGGACTCACAAACGAATTGATGGTTATAGCTTGTTTAGGGATTTTCTTTTATTTTATTTATTTTCTTGTTCATCTTTATTATATTATGTATTTTTCTTTTATTTATTATTTGGTTGTATATAAAATTTATTATTCCAATGTCAGTTGGTCATTCGAGCATATCTAAATAGATATTATGTTTACATATAGATCCTTTCGTCGTTCTATTCTATTTAAGATTAGGAATAGGCACAATCAAAGCTTTTCTTCACACATACACATATATCTTCTTATTATTTTCTTTTATCCTTTCTAGCACCTTTTGTTTTTATTTTGTGAGGATGACTATACATAATATTGAATGCAATCTTCATCGAATTCAAAATTTATGAATTTTTATGATTCAAAGATGTACCTACTTTTTATGTTTTCATTGATATTATATTTTTCTGTGCTTCTATAGTGTACATTGGGGATAATGTATAATTTTAAGTGTGAGGGGTTAATGTAAAGTTTAAAGAAAATTTTCAAATTTCTTAAGCTTATTATAGTCTTCATTGTTTATTTTTATTAACTGAAACTTAATTTAGTAAAAATATGTCCAAAACACTTTAGGATATTATTGATTATTGAATTAAATTAGTATGTCGTAGGATGAATGTTAGAATAGACTCTCTTTTATAAGCCATATTTTTTGTAATCATTGAGATAATTAATTTGAATAAAAATTACATTTATTTAAACACATAAAGCCTATTTGTAAGCTTTCAAGTTTAAGAGAAAATATATCATTATTTTACACTCTTTTATTTTATTTTTAGTTTGTTACTTTGCATAGTTGGATAATTCTAAAACTTGCTTTTATTATTCATATTGAGACCACATTTTTAAATTAGAGGCACTAAAATGATAAAGGCACTTAGATTTAACACTTTGTTTGAATCTAATTGTTTATTAATTTGATTAATATGATATGTTAATTTAAGGTGTGGATGGGCAAGTTAACATTAATAAGGGATTGATGTTTTTAGGTTTAATGATTAGATTATGATTTGTTTGAGGACAAGCAGAAACTTAAATGTGGGGATGTGTAATAAACATTTAATTGACTATGATTTTATTCTCATATTTAATGTGTTTTTTAATGTTAATTCAAAGTTTTATGTTGTTTTTAGTACTTATTTTATTTCTAGTGTATTTTGAGGTCTTAATTGCCTGTCAAAAGGAGAAGAATTTGGGTGAAACTAGGATAGAAAATAGAAAAATTGGAGCTATCTTAGAGGTGCACCCCTGTGTGACGAAGTACACATCTGTGTGAGTAATATGAACGGTCTTTTAAGTCATTATGAATGTGTAAAGCTTCAAAGACGTGTTCACCTGTGTGAAGATACACGCCTATGTAAGTCATATAAACAACCATGTCTTATGCCTGTGTAAACTCCTAGAAATATGTAAATTTGTGATTTTAAAGTATTTTTGAGATACAAAGTCACCTACACTACCACATGACTCACTATGTATATTTTAGAAACCCTAATTTTGCATCATAAAAGGCACTTATGAAGAGGAGACAAAAAAAGAAATAATTATAGTTGGAATTATAGGCAAAGTTAGAGTTTGAGACACAATTATGAACTTAGGAAGATAGAAAACATGAAGATTACTTTAGGGATTCGATAGAGAATAAGTTTTCATCAAAGTTTCAAGGGAATTACATTAGAGACTATATATATATATATTCTTTTCTTTTCTTTTCTTTTCTTTTCTTTTTTAATTATTCTTCTGAACTTTTGATTTTTATATTGTCTTTTGTGCTCTTTCCTCTTTTCAATTATTCTTCTGAACTTTTGATGTTTATTTTGTTTTTTATATTTATAAACTAAGTTTGTTTGGTGGCTACATATGAGGAACCCCAAATTGGGATGGATATTGCAATTTGATCTTTTATTTAATGAAATTTCAATGATTTATTCATTACAATTCAATTATACATTTTTATTCTTGAATTAATATGTCCGAGATATTAGTTCAATGTATGATTTCATATGATTAAGATTAAGAAATCCTTATATGATTGGAAGGAGTTGCATGTTAATATGTCTGAGATATTAGTTCAATTTATGATTTCATATGAGTAAGATTAAGAAATCCTTATATAATTGGAAGGAGTTGCATGTAAACCTAGTGATAGGTCAACATAAATTTTTTAGATTAGGGTCAAATCTAATAGTAAAATTCACGAAGCAAGTAATGTGATTTTAGGGGTTTTTACAAGAAAGAGGTTTCAGTTAATTAACTGATGATCAGTTATTAACAATCTTGAGAAAATAATTAACATAAGATAGAAATTTTCTTAGTTCAATGATCAATAATTAAATAGCATGGTAAATGGTTAGTACTTAATAAATCTTAGGGTGATTCATTTCCTAGATGCTAGTTATTTGATAATGATTAATCTTAGTATTATCCATGTTTTGGTTTATTATTATGTTAAAGTTTAGTTTATTTTTAAATAAAACCATCATCTTATTTGTCAATTAGATAATAAAAAGAGGTTACAACTAATACTTGTAGTCCTATAGGATCGACACTCGATATTCTCTAACACTGTACTACAGTTTGATGGGTGCACTTGCCTATGAGATCTATATAGTAGAGATTAACTTGCATATTAGGTTGTTGTATAAAATTCTCCTCCCCAGTAAAACAGATCTTTGAAGGCAAATATGATGGAAGTTGGTGAGTTTAGTCACCCTTAAGTGTCTTAGAAGATAGGATATTCCTATTACGCCTTTATGCATTAATTATAGAAATGGTCAATAGGTAGTTTGGCCCTAGGCTCCTAGAAGACAAAGATGGTCTTAAATTCGAAACTAATGGACCAAATTATAGCCTAAGGGAAATATTTTGTTTGTGAACTATGAACATGTTCCGATTGTTGTTGCTTCTCTACAAATGAGGCAATATTTTGTTTGTGAACTATAAACATGTTCTGATTTTTGTTGCTTCTCTACAAATGAGGTTTTAAGTTGATATGGATGATGCTAAAAAAGCTATTTAAGAAGTGTATAGGGCTAACTTGAGATGGATTGGCTGCCCACAATTCTATAAACCTTATCTGAACCACATTAATCACGAGAATCCTTATCCTCGTGGCTACAAAATTATTGAGTTCACTTTGTTTTCTAAGAAAGATGGCTAGTTAACTATTAAGCACATTATCAAATTCTCTATTCAATATGATGAATTGACTAATGACTAAAAAATATTAATAATTTTAAGCTTAGGTTGTTTCTGAATTTATTGATAGGTTTGGTTTTAACCTTGTACATATTGTTATTCAGGAATTATGTCCTTTCTTGGACAAAAATGAAAAGAATGTTTCATACTCTGTTTTTTCAAACTGAACCTAAAGTTAGTATAGTTAAATTGGATAAAGTTACTCAGAAAAATGACGAGAATGTAAATAAGTTCAATTCTCGATTTAAGAGAATGATGATTTGATGACAAATTGCACTCCTAGAGACCAAGTATGTGAAGCTAGCTTATAGGTGCCCTAATATTGAACTTTGAAAGAAGTTGCAGAGTATGGAAATTTGTGATTTTTATAAGCCGACATCAAAAGCATCTGGATTTGAAGAACCTCTTAGAGAAGAAGACGTTGGAAAAAGAGCTTAGTAGGCACTTATTTTATGGAAGCATGTTCATATGACTTGGTAGTGGATGAGGTTAATATCTTTGAAACTTGCATTTTTCCTACTCTATAACAGAAATCACTCGAAGCCATAAGGAAAATACAACCACCAACTAATCAGATTCGATATACTTTTGATACTTCCAAAATAGAGGAAATCTCTAAGTTCTTGTTGCAGGAAAAGTTCATTACTTTATTATGAGATCCCACATCGGTTAGAGAGGAGAACGAAGTATGCCTTATAAGGATATGGATACCTCTCCCCCATAGGTGAGTTTTCCCAAATGTGGGAAGAGTAAAACCATGAGGTTCTTAGCCCGAGCGGTAACCCAAAGTGAATAATATCTGTAGGTGAGTAGTCTGGATTGTTATAAATTATGAGATTTCACATCAGTTGGAGAGGAGAACAAAGTACACCTTATAAGGGTATGGATACCTCTCCCCCATATATGCGTTTTCCCAAGTGTGGGAAGAGCAAAATAGTGAGGGTCTTAGTCCGAGGGGCAACCCAAAGTGGATAATATCTATGGGTAAGTGGTCTGGGCTGTTATAAATGGCATCAGATCCAATTTTTGACCTGTTGTGCTAGCGAGGATGTTGGGACCTAAGGGGGTTATTATAAGATCCCACATCAATTAAAGAGGAAATAAAGTATGCCTTATAATGGTATGGATACCTCTATCCCATAGATGCGTTTTTCCAGATGTGGGAGGAGCAAAATCATGAGGGTCTTAGCCTGAGGGGCAACCTAAAGTGGACAATACCTGTGAGCGGATGGTCTGGGCTGTTATATTTATAGTCAAAACATAAGATTCCTACAAAGGAAAAGATACGAAGGAGGGATTACTGTAAGTATCACAATATATAAAGTCTCCTTAGAAATTCATACTAGGGATTCAAGAATTTTATTCAAGATCAAATTAACAAGGAAGTTCTATTGTTTTCTAAAGCTACTTATATTATGTTGACTGATGAAGATCTTTCCATTGATTTCAACTATTGAAGCCATTGAGTTTGATTCATGTCTTTTACTAGATGTTAAAAGGAAGTTGAAGATTGTAGAGGATCAATTATTATCATCCATGAATTTAGGTACTGACATTTTCATTCATAACTATAATTAAAAATCTAATCATAAGAATGAGAATTAACATATTCCTAGATTTTAACAAAAAGTAGAGATTGTAGGATGGAAATATAAGAAAGAATTCAATCAAATTTTTAAGAAAAGATTTGGTGTTCGAAATCTTAGCTTCTAGTATAAATACACCTGAATTGTAGTACCACCTCTAGGTGCCTTCATCCTACTTATATTATTGATTGAGTCATCTTAATAACCCAATTCCATAAATTAGAACCTAAAAGAGAAGACTTTAATGGCAAAGAGGTGTCATTAAGTTTAAGGGAAACGTGCTCATCCTAGAAAAGTCACCTTTTACAAGAATGGTTCCTTCTAAGGGAAGTGTTTTAGACCAAAAGACCAAGAAAGAACATGCAAAAGCTAATAAAGAATGAAATAAAGAAAAGGTGAAACCCTAGATTTTATGGGAAGTCACACCGATATGAAAGTCAAGATGAAATTACTAATGAATTCTTCACAGTATATGAAATTCCTATTTAGTTTCCATATGTCATTCTTTCTGTGAAGCTTCCCGCCTCTTTTACCAAAACTTTAGAGTAGTAAATAGAACATTTGCCTGAGAAAAGACAATGTTAAGTATCTATTTGGCCATGGTTCTAGGAATTTGAGAAAAGGTATTGTTAGAGAATCTGGATGACAATATGATTCAATATATAAGATCTATATACATTAAATCCCATATTAATGGAAGAACAACCTCAAAGGTTTTGGTTGATAATGGGTCAGCTATAAATATTATTTTAATTAAAATGATGAAAGTTTAAGGAAAACATGATACATATTTGATCCTAAAGGAAGTGACTGTTACTGCATTTATTAGGGAGACAACGAAGGCATGGGCAATTCTTCATTTATCTCTTTATTAACTTTTGCTTATGAAAATGTAATAAGGTGGACATTTTTGGGGTTAATTCTTAGCCTTTTCATTCTAAAGTGGATGCAGTAGAGGCAAAATTTTACAATGGTCAAGTGAGGTCAGTTCAAATTTGAAAGTGGTCTTATAAAGAGTGTTCAAAAAAACAAGGATAAAGAAAAGATAAGGTTGGAGCTAGGAATATTAGTGAAGTTAACTACCATCACACTTGCTAATATGCTGATGAACATTCTAATTATGGAGGAACCAAACGAATATGCTCTCATTAAGAAGTTATGGTAACTACAATCGTAAAAATCAAATTTCAAATACAGCAAATCACTAAGAATTTTGAGGAGTTAGAAGGATGTGAGAATGTTAAACTAATTTTTAATGAGGAAAAATCATTGATAGAGGATGAGGGTCAATCTGAAGATTGAAAATCTGTTACCATCAAAGTTGATGATTTTGGGTGTCACAATCATAAACCACAAGAGAAAATAAATTTGAGTAGTTTAGGAAAATTTTGAAGTGTGTTTGTGAGTAAAATTCTCCATCACAAAATAAGAATAGAATTAGTCAAACTTTTAAAGGAATTTAAAAATTGTTTTACCTAAAATTATATTAAAGCCATGATTAAGCAGAAAGTTGGTATAACATAGACTTCCTATAAAGTCAAAAATTCATCCTTACTGCCAACCTCCTAGATGTTCGTCTAAAAAATTCAAGTTAAAAATTAAAGAAGAAATTGAAAAGTTGTTAGCCACATATATTAAGTGACTAACTAATGTTGTACAAGTAATAAAGAAAGATGGCAAGTTAAGGGTTTGTGTTGACTTTAGGGACTTGAATGTTGACACTCTCAAAGATGTGTATATGATTCCGATTGTTGACTCCTTAATTAATGCGACAATCATTCTTTTGTTTTCTTTTATGGATTACTTTTCTAGTTATAATCAAAATTTTATAACTTAGGATGATATCTCTAAAATGACCTTTAGATGTCTTGGATATAGGATCATTGGAATGAATTATAATGCATTTTAGCTTAAGAATGTGGGAGCAACTTATTAAAGGACCATGGATATTATCTTTCATGATTTAATAGGTTGTATGTTAGAAGTTTAGATGACATTTTTGTAAAGTCCAAAAGGATTATAGACCATGTACCAAATTTGAGGGATGCTTTTTAAAGGATAAGAACACAAAAGTTGAAGTTCAACCCGTTAAAGTATGCTTTTAGAGTAAAAGCAAGAAACTTTTTGGGCTTCTTGATTCATCAAAGACAAATTAAATTAGTCAACAAAATGGAAAGGGCAATTATTGAAGCAAAATCACGTGAAAATAAGAAATAATTTTAAAGGTTTTTAGGCTAAGTAAATTATTTTATAAGATTTATCACGAGCTTGGCTAGTTAAAAAAAAGAAGTCTTGGAACTCTTGAAGTTGAAATTGTTTGAGGAATTTTGTTAAGAAGAAAGGCATCAAGTGACATTTGATAAGATTAAAGAATACTTAGCTAAGCCTTTAATGTTAATGTCGCCTCGAAAGGGAATACCTTTGAAGTTACACATTTTTATTTCAGAGGAATCTATTTGGTGCTTATTAGCCTAAAATAATGAGGTAGGTCATAAGCAAGCTATTTATTATTTAAATAGAAATCTGACACCAACAAGACAAAATGTACGTCTTTATTATGAAATTATGTTTGGCGTTATAATTTGCTTGCTCAAAATTAAGACATTATTTTCTTTAAAATCAACTTATGTGGTTTCATAAACTGATTTGATGAAATGTTTAACAAACAAATTATTTTAGCAAACATTAAAAAGTGACTTTTGATGCTTATAGATTTTATCTTAGTTTATTATCTTAAAAGTTAGCAAAGGTTCATGTGTTGGTTGACTTCCTAGCAAGCCACCTAGTGACAAAAATTTAAGAGGATCTGAAGCTTTTAGTGTTTATATGTCAAAGAAAACTTTAGGAGTTGAAATTCTATGGCTCTAGCATAGTGAAACCAACTAGTGTTAGAATAGTCATTACTTCACCAAATGAAACAAAACTCTTATTCCTTTTAAACTCGACATTCTATACATTAATAATTAGGCTAAATATAAGGGCCTAATAATAAGGATGGAACTAATGGTAGATCTTGGAGCCAAAGAAGTTCTCAGTATAAGAGATTCTAAGTTGGCATTATGGGAAGTAGCAGGAGAATATAGCGCATAAGTTTAATGTTATAGCCTTATTATACCACTGCTATTCAATTACTACAATTCTTTGATAAGGTAGAATTCCAACATATTCCTCGTGAAGAGAATTGGGAGGCAAACAAACATTATAAAATTGCCTTTAGATGAAGGATGTCTTAGGAGTTGGTTCATAAATCTGTAGTTATACAATGAAAATCTTATCTGCCTATCTATAAAAGGGGATTTCCTTAGAAAATTTTCAATAACAATAAAGAAATTGTTCAGAATTAGAGGGATTAAATTAATTTTTTTAAAGTAACCCAATAAAAAGGTGTTTCATAAAGTTAAATTGCAAGTAGTTAACTTTGAACTGATTGAGGGAGTCTTATTTAGACAAAGTAGTTATAGACTTCTTTTAAGATGCCTTGGGATGCCTAAGACATTGATAGTAAAGAAACAAGTTCATAAAGGGGTATTGGCTGATCGATCTATAATTAAGACAAGATGGATTATGAAGCATCATGGCTACTACCGACCTTCAATATTAAAGGAATTTATATCCTATATAAAACGATGCCAACAATGCTAGAAGTATGGAAGAATACAATAAGCATCTAAGTTACACTATATCATTAAACCATGGTCATTTAGAGATTGGGCCATTGTTATTAAAAAAATATACCACCTTCCTTTAAAGCTAATAATTTTTTTTATTGGCAATGAATATTTTACTAAATGTGTGGCAGCTGAACGCATAAAAAAGGTTGAACAAGCTGAGATAGTGAAGTTCATTAAGGAAAAATTATTCATCAATTTGGAATTCTAGAATCAATAATGAGTGATTAGGGGACTGTGTTTATTATTCAAAAATTTAAAGATTTTACCAAGGATTATGTCATACAATTCCTAAAATTGAGTCCTTATTATGCTTAAGCTAATAGATAAGTTGAGACGTCAAAGAAAGTAGTCATTGAAATCCTAGACAAAATGTTATAGGAGAATCCCAAAAATAAGGTAGATGTGTTTCAAAGCCTACGGCTTTAATAAAAAGGCTAGGCTTCTCACTACTTACAAAAACTCTCAAATGGTGAAAAAAAAGGAGGTGTTTTTGATAAATAGTTGAGTAAAATGAAGCAAAAGGCCTGAAAAATTTTAGCTAATAAGGTCTTTCAAACAAGTTCTCAAAGAAGTTAAATTGGTCAATTGATATGGGCTTTAAAGAAAGCAAAACATTAATAACATCCTTGATAGGTTTACTACATAGCTTATTAAAAGAAGAAGGCCTTTATCACTGAGTTCTATAAAATAAGTGAGTGTCTAGAGTTGGATGAACTATATACTTAAATTAAACTTATAGAGAGGGAGATTGGATAAATAACTTCTTATATTGTTATAAAGGAATCCTTGAAAAATAGATTCCATAGTAAAAAACTTACTCAAGGCTATTACTCTACAAAAAGGTAGGGACTGTAGATTTGGTTTATTGTTTACTACACCGAAGACAAGTTGATTTAACAATACCCAAACAAACTGAGTATGCTCTTTTTAAAAGATACAATTTTTGGAAACAAAAATAATATTGTTTAGGCCAAAGTAAGAAAAGAAGGCATTGGGATCTAAATTAGAAGTTTCATTAAACAAATAAACAAAATAATCTCCAATAATGGCAAGTCATTCAAATGGAAAACATCTTTAAAGGAAATAAAGGAATGGATAAAAGGAAAAATAAAAGAATTGCTGGAAGGAATTTAGAATTTCAAGACAACAAATATCATATTGGGTTAGTACCCTAGTGGATTCCTAGATAGAGCTATTAATTGAATAATTCCTTAGTGCTGCCAAGTAGAATAGTAAGAGGGGTAAAGTTTATCTACACATTTGATCCATTGTCCCATATTCTTTTGCCATTATTTCTAGGATTTTGAGGCTCATGATAAGGAAAATTCTAGTAGGAAGTTTGATTTACTTACCTCTCCTAGATACAGGAGATACAAATGAGGAGATCTAATAATAGGGGATTCCAATAGTCAAAAGTAATCCTTTTTTATGATCAAAGTATGGACTTCCCCCTTGAATGCTGAAAAAAGGAGATTTTGATGATAGAATTAGAAGAATGTTCATAAAGAGGTTTAAGGTGCAAAATTTTCTTCCCATTATCTAATAAAAGTTGGGAGAGGCTTAGCAGGAGTAAAGACTACCTTAAGTCCTATAGCCTGTATGGAGAACAAAATTGAGAAAAATTAGTAAAGTATTTGAATAAAAGATGAAGAGAATTTGAAGGATTACATCTGTAGCATTCAACTTGTAGAGTTAATAGAGGATAAAGAAGATGCATGATGTGTAATAACTATAATAAAAGAAGAGATGACTAGGTTTTGTAGGACTTTGTAAAGAAAAGAAGGAAGAGAGCTTGGAATTCATGGAGACGATGGAGACTGTTTGGAGTTTAATATAGTAAAAGGTGAATAATAACATAAATTTATAGTAAAATGAGCGAATTCTAGAGGAGCAGGAGTAATTTGAAATTCAAATAGAGCAAATGTTTTAGTTTTTGAAATGGCCTGAGAGTTAAGAGTTTTAAACACAAAAGAGTCTTAATACAACCACTAGGCTTAACTTTCCCTTTCTATCAAGGACTTTTTTTGGATAAGGGATGTATGAGGTTATCTTGGCATCATTTCTAGGCCTCTTTTTTTAACTATATTCTTCTTGGTTCATGAACTTCCCAAAACCATTGGTCAATATTTGAGAATTTGATAAATAACTATAGATTCATTTTTGTTGAAGTCTAGAAGGTATTTAATAATATATATTTGGTTTGTTCAGCCAAACTTATAATGGGCCAATTGTTGATAGCCTAAGTGGAATTCACTCATTTGGCCCAAAGATTAAAAGGTATAGATGTTAGGATATCCAAAGTTAACTAGATTGCTTAGAAAATTTCTAGGCACTAAAATTAGTAAATAATCTAGGAGTTGAGAGTCAAATGGTTTTAAAAAATAAGAATGTATAATCAAGACATAGAGAAAAATTGGAAAATAGTTGGAATTTGAGCAGTTACAGGGAAACTGAATGAGGCAGTTGAAGCTAAGAGAGGTGTACAAGCACACTAGTAGGATAAAATATGGGGATGAATAGATTGAACATCCAATACAAAAAGGGCAAGCTGAAACATTTTGGGATCTAATGGAAGATGGTGTACTTACTCATCCTATAGATATTTTTAAAACTAGAGCTACTATTTAGTCCATAAATTTGGGAGGTTTCTTCTAGAGTAGAAGGCCTATATTCCCAGTGGTTTATGCCTAGGCAATAACAAGATGAAGTAATAAAGGGTTGAAAAAAACAATGTTAATGGAAGATGGAAGATGGATCCTTTCTTTTCAAATTTAATTTAGAAACTTGTTTAAATGATATATTTAAACAAGGACTTTGGCATGTAGGATGTGTTAAGTCAAAATGACTTTACATATATGATTTTGATGAAGCAAAAATAATCTAGTGAAAAACAGACGGAAGTTTGAAAAGCAGACGATACATGAAAAAGCAGACGATACATGAAAAGCAGACGGAGATTGAAAAAACAAACGATAGATGAACAGCAGACGGAGATTGAAAAAGCAGACAATAAATGAAAAGCAGACGGAGATTGAAAAAGCAGATGATAGATGAAAAGCAGACGGAGATTAAAAAGACAGACGATAGTTGAAAAACAGACGGAAGTAAAAACAGATGATAGCAAAAGCAGACGGTAGCTAAAAGTAGACGGAAGCTAAAAGCAGACGAAAGCTAAAAGCAGACGATGAAAAACAAATGAATGAAAAGTAGACGATGAAAAGCAGACGGAAGCAAATCACGTCAAATTCAAGAATCAGTTTGATTTAGTTACAGAACTCAACTGAATAACCGTTTCTTTCAAGATTCAAGAAGCAATATTCAAGAAACAAGATTCAAGAAGTAGTTGAAGACGAAGACTATAAATATGAGTGGAAGTTGAAGATTGCAAAGTTAGAGACACATACTTTACATGAACATACACGCACGCAACAATTGTTTCAAAGCTTACTTGAGAG
>JANIPM010403034.1:0-13770 GCA_027478405.1 Erythroxylum cassinoides | reverse complement strand
TTCTACCATTGAAGCATAAAACAAAATGAAGAAGAGGAAATAGGGTAGATGAGAAAGTTTTCTCTTCATTACTTTCATGTGTGTAAAGATTCAGTATATATATCCATGAAAACAAGCACGAAGATTGTGTGCTTATAAGAAAGAAAAATACAGCTCATTATTTACATCTCATCATAAGAAAGATCTAGAATATATACACCTAAAACCCGAATAACAAACTTAACTACCATGTGAGAGAAAAAGAATAAAAAACTGATCTAATGAAAAAATACTTCATATTTCAACATCTCCTTCTTAAGTTAAGGCCTGATAACAATCACAAAGGCCTAACTTGGAAGCCAACTTGTTAAAAAATGGAACACTTAGAACCTTTGTGAAAGAATCTGCCAATTGCTGAGACGATGGAATTTTTCTCGGTGAAATGAAGCCTAGCTTGAATTGTTCCCTTACAATGTGGTAATCAATGTCTAGATGTTTGGTTCTTTCATGAAAAACTGGATTGGCTGTTATATGTAGTGCAACTTGATTGTCACAGTGAAGAGGAGTAAGAAGTGATTTTGGAATTTGAAAATCTCTCATGATATAAGATATCCATTGCAATTCACATACTGTTAATGCCATGGATCTGTACTCTGCTTCAACTGAGGATTTTGATACTGTGGTCTGCTTCTTTGTTTTCCAAATAGCAAGAAAATTTTCCAGAAAAATGCAGTACCCTGTTAATGATTTTCCACTATCAATACAGGATCCCCAATTTGCATCACAAAAGGCTTCTAATCTTAAAGAATTGTTTGCTGGAAAATACAATCCTAAGGAAGGACTGTTCTTGATATATCTCAAAACATGCAAAGCATTTTTTAAATGAAGTTGCCTGGGATCATGCACATATTGGCTAAGATATTGTGTAGCATGACCCAAGTCAGGTCTTGTATATCCCAAATAGAGTGATCTTCCCACTAACTGTCAGTATGAATAAGGATCTTCTAACTTTAGACCATCATCAATGCTCATCTTGTGCCCCTTCATTAATGGTGTAGCAATAGGTTTACTTCCCATCAACCCTGCATCTTGAATTAAATCCATAGCATATTTCCTTTGGTTAACATAAATACCATTTTCACACCTTGTGATTTCTAAACCAAGGAAGTACTTTGCATGTTGAAGATCTTTGATGGTAAATTTATCATCCAAAAAAGATATGACTGCTATAGTCACTCCTTCAAAATTTCTTGTAATTAGAACATCATCCACATATACTAGCAAAGAAAGAAATATATCAGATTTAGCAAGGATAAAAAGGCAATTATCATGACATGATTGCTTAAAACCATACTCTTGTAATTTCGTTGTCATTTCTGTGTTCTCTTGTAATTTCGTTGTCATTTCTGTGTTTCATTGTCTAGAGGCTTGTTTAAGGCCATATAGTGATTTCCTTAATTTGCATACTTAAGTTGGTGTAGCCTTATCATATCCTTTTAGTAATGACATACAAACTTCTTCATCAAAATAACCATGTAAAAATGCATTGTTAATATCAAGTTAGTGTAGACTCCATGACTTTGATGTGACATGGGTAAAGAAAATTCTGACAGTCATTACCTTAGCCACAGGTGAAAAACTTTCATGAAAATCTACCCCTTCTATTTAATTGTAGCCTTTTGCTATCAATCTTGCCTTGAATCTGTCAACTTTTCCACCTTCCTTTAATTTCACCTTGAAGATTCACTTGCATCCTATAGGCTTCTTGCCTACGGGTAACTCAAAGATCTCCCATTTTTGTTCTTTTCTAATACCTCAATTTCTTCATTCATAGCTTTCACCCATTTTGGATTGATTTTTGTTTGCTGGTATGATATTGGCTCTTGCATTTTAGACAAATTTGCAATAACACATATCTGTGCACTTGATAGGTGTTTCGGTATAATGTATGGGTACGTAGAAGGAGTGTATCTGGTAAGGTTATTGACATGTAGGGGTTTTTGGTAGCTTGATATACCATGCTCAACATTTGATACATAGTCGTTCATCCAAGTTGGAGGTTTTCTCAATCTTGTACTATGTCTAATGGGAGCTGTTACAGTTGTGGGTGTAGGTAAGGGCGAGTTACTGGTTTGCAGTTAATCATCATCATTCTCGACTTCTATTTATGTATGCTCAATAGGATTGTCACATATAACATCCTCCTTTATAAATTCATTTGGGCTGTCAGGTATAATAGGTAAAGGAATTTGACTACTTGGGGTTGTAATGATATAGTCTTCCTTGGTTGCAAAAGGATAAATGTGTTTATGAAATGTAACATCTCTAGAAATAACCATTTTATTATTTTCTAGATCATAAAGCTTAAAACCCTTTTGCCCTCATAAATACCCCAAGAAAACACTACTAAAAGCTCTCGGAGAAAACTTGTCTTTGTGAGGTAAGGTATTTATGTAGAATCTCATAGGGAGTTTTTCAATGTAGGATAGTTGTAGGTAAACTGTTTAAAAGAAAAGTGACATGTAAAATGGCTTCCCCCTAAAATTCTATTGGAATTCTAGATTGAAACATTAAGGATCTTGCTAATTGAAGTATGGATCTATGCCTTCTTTCTACTATTCCATTTTGCTGAGGTATGTAGACATAGGTTTTCTCATGTATAACTCAAAAATCTCTAAGAATCTGGTGAATTTCTCTCCCACTAACTCTAAACCATTATTAGTTCTAACTCTTTTGACTGATTTCTCAAATTGATTCTTAGCCATGACAATAAAATTCTTCAAAATGGATGCGGTTAGATTTTTTTTGTTTCATAAAAAAAGTCCATGTATATCTACCTAGATCATCAACCAAAGTGAGGAAATAATGTACTCCTGTCATGTTAGAATGTTTATATGGTCCCCATATGTCAACATGAATTAATTCAAGAATATCATTGGCATTATTACTGCTTTGTGTAAAAGGTAATCTAGTTTGTTTTGCAAGAGGGAAAATACTGCAATCAACAGAAATTTCAATCTTTTTTATAAAAGGTAAATTTTTAAGTACAATGTCTAAAGGATACCTCAATCTTTGATGCCAAGTAGGAATATTAACATCAACTACATTATTTAAGCAGCAAACATTTGCTCTACTAGGTACTGGATTAAGAAAATTGCAGTATCTATGGATAACTTCTAGTGTGTATAAACTAGAATCAAGTATATATAGGTTTCCCTTCAATTTGCCCACTCCAAGGACTCTATTAGTCTTCAGGTCCTGAAAATGCAACATTTCAGATAAAAGCTACAGCATAAGAATTCCCTCTCAGCCAATTTACTTACTGACAGTAAGTTATGTTAAAATCAGGAATGTACGAAACATTCTTCAATTTAATGTTATTATGTATAATCACATCATCGTATGATTTGACTTGTTTGATAGTTCCCTGAGGTAAATGAACAAGAATTTTTCTGGTTAAGGTTTTTTGTGAAGTGAATGAGTGTTTAAATGCACATATATGGTTAGTTGCACCAGTGTCCACAATCCATTCATCTTTAAGCTCATCAGATATAGATTCCAGGATAGAACTACTAGAAAAATATGAGATCTGTGCAAAGTTCATTTGCTCTGTTGTTGCCATCTACTTCCCTTTCATAATCATGACAATCTTTTGCTGAAGCATTTCTGTGACTGCAGGTGGGCACTGTGTTACTGATTCTTTCATATAATCACTAGGATTATCCTCAAAAGAACTGTTAACCATGTTCACTCGTCCCTTTGCAGTTACTGCTCTGTCCTTATTTAACTATTTATACCAATCTGGATATCCATGAAGCTTAAAAAATGTATCCTTGTTATGTCCTCCTCCTTTGCAATATTCATAGCTTCTATCATCCTTCTTCTGTAGTTCCCTTTTCTTATAGGAAACATTTCTATTTACATCAATTCCAGATCGAATTCCTTTAACCATCATAGCACTCACTTTAGTGTTTTCTGAAAAGTTTGTTTGTACATTCTTCTGCTTTTCTACCCTCAGAATCATTGAGTAAGTCTTGTTGACTAAAGGTATAGGTTCAAAAAATTGTCATAGCTTTCATTTAAACCCATAAGAAATTGAATGAGTTTAGTCTGAGATATAATGTCTAAAAAATTTCCACCAGCATTATAGGTACAATCTCTCATAGCACCACATGAACATTGAGAAATAGGCTGAAGAACATTCAGTCCTTCCTATAGTTTTTTCATCTTACTGTAATACATAACAATAGAGGAATTACCTTGATTCATAGACGAGATATGTCTTTGAATTTGGTAGATCTGAGGACCATTACTTTTACCAAACTGTTCCTCTAGCTCTTGCCAAAGTTTTCTAGTAGAGGTAAAGTAAATAAAGGTTTTGGCCATATCTTTCTGCATGGAACTAATTATCCATGAGCTAACCATTTCATCCACCCTTCTCCACCTCGAACAAGTAGCTTCATCTATTGGCTCTACTAAGCTACCATTGATAAAACCCAGCTTGTACTTACCTACTAGAGCTCTCTTTATAGATCTGTTCCATGTCAAAAAATTGTTATCGTTGAGCAATACAATAACGAGGGTCATTCTAGAGTTATCAGATCCTTGTAAAAATAAAGGATCATCAAAATTCTAAGTCATATTTGTAGTTCTATTTGTGGGATCAACAACTTCATCATTGTTAGCCATGACGAAGAGTAAGACAAGTGGTTAGGTTAAAAACTGAGTAGTAAGATTCACAGATTTAAGAAGTCAGCTCTGATACTATGATCAAATTATAAGTAAGAAGGAAAACAATGGCAGATTTAGTTTTCTTCCACTGAAGCAAAAAATATGAAGAAGAGGAAATACAGTAGATGAGAAATTTTTCTCTTCATTACTTTTACGTGTACAAAAATTTAGTATATATATACATGAAAGCAAGCACGAAGATTGTGTACTTATAAGAAAGAAAAATACAGCTTATTATTTACATCTCATCATAAGAAAGATCTAGAATATGTAAACCTTAAACAAGAATAACAAACTTAACTACCAAGTGAGAGAAAAAGAATAAAAAAACTGATCTAATGAAAACATATTTTATATTTCAATAAATATGAATGAACAAAGAAATAGAAAGATTAAAATTTACCAAGTTAGATCGTTTAGACGAGATAAAAAATCGCTCATTTAATCGAAGGTCATCTTTGAATATGCGTACTTGCTAATACTAGCTTGGAGAAGGACAACAATTTGACTTTTAAGCATAACGAATACATAACTCTAGGGTGCAACAAGACAGAAAAGATTCAAAAGGCTGCGTTTCTGGACATAAACTTTATTCCTGGACAAAGAGTTAGTGAAGCAAATATTTCATGGACTCCTCAAACTTCAGCAAGCCATAATATCTAAAGTGCAAGACGATATGTACTTATATTAAAACTTAAAAGGGTCTATTACGGCAATGAGATGAAGTTATAATCTCAAAGGTGTAATTAATGCATGTCCTAACATGGGATAAGCCCTATATGCTTTCAAGGCAATACCTTTCGGTCTCCATGCCAACACCGCGATAATGTGATCCTGCCTCACAGTTTGGGTTAAGGGAATTCGTGTCTTTTTAGAATGGTTCATTCGACATCTGATGAACTATTATTGTGCAGGAATCCAAGAAATGGCTGAATAAAAATGCCAAATATTATAACTATCACATACATGCATTAGCTTTAATAATATTACTGTTTGTTGTACGTTAATCCCTCCAACATATATAGAGTCAAGCTCAAATATAGTGATTATTTTCAGCTGATTGATCTTCGACATATTTGGTTTTTTCTCAAGGAATGAATAAACATACATAGAAAAACATTTTAGTAGATAAATCTAGTAATTCTAAGTAGATTTCTTATATTGACTTGGAAGCCACTTTAGCGTTGGTTGATATAAGAAGATGGTCAGAATGTTTTTCCTTAAGAAATGGGAAGGCTTTAACTACCTCTAACCCGAACCACATTCGCATATAGTCATATCGTGGTTATTCTTATACCAGTATGAAAATTACAGAAGGAATTGAAATTTTATTAGTGGATTCAAAGCATTTATACAATCAGAAAGGGAATATTTTTCATTTTTGTCTGACTCTAGAGAAGAAAGTAATTTTAAAGCATTGACTCAGACAATTACAACAATGACTGAAAGTGACCGTGCACAGAAAAGTTGCCCTAGTTATGGATGGAATGGCCAACCCCTGGGCTGTGACCTGGAGCAGTTGGCCTGAAGTCGTCAACGTCACGGCCTGGTGGAGACAGACGAGGGTTGCCGCCAACTGGGGGCGCCGGTGGGCTGACAGACGGAGAATCTGAAGATGGGGAAGTGTTAGTTGCATTTACCATCGTGGCTACTGTCTTATTACCAGAATCGGCATCAACATGCAATTTGTCGTTAACGAACACAACTTCATGTTTTTTAAGTACCTCAGAATTCAGTTTATGCAGATTTGAGGAAGTATGCTTTCTCTCTAACTTCAAGTGCCTTCCCTCAATGCACTCAAGGTTTTGATACAAAGTGAATAGGAACAGAACACAGGCAAAGGACAATTTCAATTGTGCCATCTTATAGCAAGCAAAGATGGAGGTAGGCAAGGATCGAGAAATGAGCAAGAATTAAATGGAATCAACTAGCTAGCTAGGCAACTGACTTGCTAGACACACTCACTTCACCTTGGTATTTATAGAGGGTTGAAGCCTCCATGTAAGGCTTAAAAGTGTACTTCGCCAGATTAAATAAGCCATAAGTTGAGGCGGAGCTTGGCTAGCTCGAAATGTGCGTTCCACTTTGCAGATGCATGTGTGTCTTTTATTTTTATGTTTTAACATGCATGAGTGCGGACCATTTTATATCCTTCTCTCCTTCAACATATTGTCACTTGGTTAAGTGTTATGGAAAACCTCCATCTCCATACAGATCTTAGTTAACTCAGATTTGATGAGCCAGAAGTAATGTGTACGATATGCATAATTAAACAAGAAATATAGAAGCTATTCGTACCACATTTTTTTATTTAAAACATTAAGCACAAGTGGGTATCCCTTTAGTCCCTTAAAGATACATTCTTACTAATATATATTAATGGAACTACATACTCTCATGCAAATTCTCCTTTAATTAACATGGATTTTGTGGTCCAATAATAATAATTATAAAAAAAATTTACAAACTTCTTTTAAAATAATAATATCATCTTTAAACATTCTCATGCATATTCAAAAACTTCCATCTAATGTTTCAACATTTTAATGTCATTCTCATGCATATTCAGAAACTTCCATCTAATGTTTCCACATTTTACTGTCATTAATGCAGCGGGGTTCGTGCAAGATTAATTATTAAAATAAAAATAAAAACCAGGGAAAGGTCAGGAGGCAGTGTCAGCTTTCCAACTAAACATAAGAATGCTTAGGCATGTGTCATGCTGGAGTGATGAGTTAACCCTTCAAAAAATATATATTACTTTTGTATATGAACTATTCTAATATCTTGTCCCGTAAACACTAAAGATATTCAATCCTGCAAATATTTATGTATCAAATATTCATTTTTAGATGTAGATGAGTGTATTGTTAAATCCACACATTGATTATAAATGATAGTTAGAAATGATTCGTATACAAAAAAAAAATTCCATAACTTAATAATTTAAAGTTTTAATGAAAATATAAATGCATGAAAATTAGATATTACAATTTGGGCCTACACCGGTAACAGAGTTTAAAGTTGGACCTCTTCTAGGTCGAGAACGAACTGGGCCTGAAATCCGTGAGACCCATTAGCGCAATCATTATTAACGGCTATAATTTCGTGGCTAAGCAAGAGGCTTCTACTGAAGGAATACAACTGGTGTTTATTTTAATATTAAACACACTTTTGAAGAATTTTATTTCAATAAACGAGTTCCAAATGTTTGTCTGTAAACTGTATTTTGTAATCCCTAATAAGCCTCGTTATTCATTTACATCCTTAAACAAGACAAAGCAGTACCTGTCCGTATACTGCAGAAGCATTGATCAGTTGCTCTTGTAGTCATCAAAGCTGGGAGTGGTCAGAAGTTTACTGCCACTTGGAGGGCTGCACAAAGTTCAGACCATTTGCCTTTTCATTTCATGAATCATATGCTTCCCATTATCAATCAGCAAACACATGTTTTTGTTGTCTATATGTTTAGAAAACTTTTTAGTAAAATGTAGAGCTTCCATACTATCTCAAACCGCACCGCAAAAAGCTATTATCGTTAATAAATACTCAAGTCAAGAAGTAGCCCACGGCCACCGCCAAGTTTTCGAGCCAGTGACTGAGGGCAATACTATAGTAGTAACTGCTAAAGTTGCTGAAGATTGAAAATTTTCATTCAATCGATACTTGAAATATGTCTGCATCTTACATAACAAAATTGACCAGCTTCAAATTAGTGATCACTAAGAAGAATAGAAGATTAAGAAACAGGGCAGCTTATGGAACAGTTACTTGGGATTGGTTCATGTAAGGCTAGATTGTTTGTATGCATGATCAACAAGACGCTGAACAGGATTTTTGCGTATAGGGACCATAGGATTCACCAACTCTAATAATCAGCTTGGAGGAAACTCTCATATTCCGATCCTTAAGTGTCTTGAAGATTGATATAAACTCAGCACTTAGAAAATATAGAAGAAGAAGAGAAGTGATATGGCTGTGAAACTTTTTACTATCTTATTCATTCAGAACTCAGCAGCGTTTTATAGGAAAAGCTACAACAGACAAATACCAGAAAAATAGGAAACTAAGCGACCATGATCTGCACTAGTCCACTATCTCCTAAATATTAGATCACACGATCTAAAAAATCATAAGATAATCTTTGACTCTAACAACAACCAAATAACCAAGTCTACAGAAAACAAATTGCTAAAACATGCAGAAAATAACATGGAATTTATTCAAACAAATACTAACATTCAATTTAAAGCCTTGACAGTGCAGACCCTAGTAATTCTCTGAGCTTCATGAAAGACTCCTTCTTGAGGGCTTTGGTGGATATGTCAGCCACCTGATCTTCACTCCTGCAGTCACACCTGCAGTAGACCAGCTTAATTGCTTTATCATTGCTCAGGTCTCATAAGAAATAATACTTCACATTAATGTGTTTGCTCCTTCCATGTAGCACTGGATTCTTTGAGAGCTTAATTGATGAATTATTGTCGCAGTAAATTTCAGTAGCTCCATGTTGTTTAAACAGTAGCTCTTTGAGAACTCTCCTTAGCCAAATGGCTTGACAAGCATAAGTCGTTGCAGCAACAAACTCAGCTTCTATACTTAACAAAGTGACAATAGGCTCCTTCTTTGACAGCCACGAAATAGCAGCTCTTCCAAGCATAAAAGAAATAGCAACTCTTCCGGTCATCTCGATCTCCTGCATAATTACTTTCAGTAAAGCCCACCAGATTGGACTTGTCAACTTTCTTATAAAATAATCCAAAGTCTCTGGCTCCTTTCAAGTAATGGAGGATTCTCTTGGCAGCTAACAAATGTATTTCTATCTGATTCTCTATGTACCTACTGATCAAGCTCACAACATACATAATTTCAGGTGGTGTGGTAGTTAGATATATCAAACTACACACAATTTGCTTGTACAATGTGCTATCCACCTTCTTCCCTTCCTGATCTTTGTTTAGCTTCAAACCACACTCAATCGGAGTGTTTACAGGATTACAATCCCTCATGTGAAACTTGTCCAAGACTTCACCCATATATTTCTTTTGAGAGAGAAAAATGCCATCATTATATTGCACTACTTCTATACCAAGAAAGTAATACGTCATGCCTAAATCAGATATTTCAAACTCATCCATTATGGACTTGTTAAACTCAGCAAAAATGACAGCACAATTCCAATAAAAATAAGATCATCGATATACAAGCAAACTATGAGCATTTTCCCCTTATCCCAATCTTAACAAACAATGTATACTTATAAGGACATTTCTTAAAGTCAACTTTCAAAAAATAAGCTTCAATATTATTAGCTCAAGGTTTATTTTGTAATGATTTTGATGATAACTATATAATATTTCAAAATTCAAATTGGATTCATTTCCTTGAACAATTAACGGTCTAATTCTTAAAAGGAAATAAAAATCACAAAAAATACGCTTTCTTTCTTGCAAGAACCATTTTTATGAACTTACCTTATTAGAAATGATTTATCTGAAAGGATTCTACTAATTATGAAGATCATATATTAGCTCCGTGATTACTAAAAGTTTTTTGGTAAAGATGACATTAAAGTTATTCAGACTCAAATCAATCCAGTTGACTATGGATGCAAGCAAAGCAATGAATAATTGAAGAAATGCTTATCTAAGGAAGAGCCAATGCAATTGTGAAAAACAACTGAACAATACAGAAGCTTGAAAAGCTATATTGTTGAAATTCATCAAAAGCATATACATTCTTGAAAGCAATACTTTGTAAAAAATTCTCTTGTGCATTAGAAAAAGAAATTCTGCTGAGAGCGATTATTGAAGCTCATATCGAGCAAACCACCTTTTTTTTTTAGATCTTGTAAAGGCTAATGAAATACTACTAGTGTGAAAGGTTGAAAAACTTTGAAAAATATTAACTTGTGAGCTTGGAGAGGCTCGTCAAATTATTACTTGATTTTATAGTGAAACACTCAAGTTGGATACTTGGGGATTGGATGTAAGCTTAGGTTGTAAGCTAAACCTATATAAATCAACTACATCCTTCTTCTCTATCTCTCCTTATCTTTTATATTTCTGCATTATATTGTGTATGTGATCATTTCAGCAAGAGGCTCCTTCACTTTTATAATAAGTCTCTTCTATTTTTAACTTGTTGATGGTTCCCTTTAACAGGCTCCTTCCTTTTTATTGTTTTCAACGGGACTTATACTTTAGCAGGGCCCTATCGATTAATAGGCTACTATCTTTTGACAAGCTCCTAGTGTTTTAATTTTTAACAAGCCTCTGTCTTTATACGAAATGAAAGTAACTAAATTTTTTTTTAAGTCACCACAATTCACCCCCTCTTGCGTGTGTTTGTTTTATCATTTAGTATCAAAGTGAGCTTTACATTTTTGTGTTTTACAGCATGTGATAGATCATGGCAAATAATATGAGAAGTTTTGAAGGATCTGTTTCAAAGCCTCCTTACTTCAATGGAACAACTACTCATACTGGAAAAAAAGACTGAAAATCTATCTCTAATCTATAGATATTTAAGTCTGGTAAGCCATTAGAGTTTGAGCTACACATCCAAATTCAAATAACGTAGAAGTATGGACTGATGTTGATAGAAGAAATGCACAGTTAAATGCTAAAGCAAAACATTTGATATGTGCATTATCTTTAGAAGAATATGATATAATATCCTACTGTTCTAAGCAAAGGAAATGTGGGACAAACTATAAGTTACATTTGAAGGAACGAATGAGGTAAAGAAGTATAGAATAAGTCTTTTAGTACATCAATATAAAACTATTGGTATAAAATAGGGAGAGACCATAGACGATTTCTTCAAACGCTTGAGCAATATCATCACGTCCTTAAAAAAATTGGGAAAGATATATCCTAATGATGAGCTCATAACGAAGATTTTGAGGTCACTACCAAAAGAATGGAGACCTAAGGTGACAGCTCTCGAAACGACAAAGGATCTAGACACTATTTCGCTTGACTGACTACTAGAAAATATGATGATCTATGAAATCGAGCTTAGACAAGATGAAGGATCCTCTTACATAAAAGGAATGACACTAAAAGTAATTGACGAATCAAACGGTGATGAAAGTAACATTGAGATGCAAATAGATGGAGATGACGAGTTAAACCTTATGGTCAGAAAATATGTTTATTTCTATAAAAAGAAGTTGATGAAGACAAGAGAAAGAAGTAAGAAAGTTGGAAACAATAGGTTCCTATCAAATGGTAGCAACAACAATAACAATACACAAAACAATCAAATCATTTGTTGTCACTTTAAGAAGCCTGGACACACAAGACCAGAATGTCCTCTTCTTCAAAAGGACAAGTTCAAAAATAGAAATCTAGAAAGAAAGTGATGGCTGCAGCCTAGTCAGATGAGGATTCTGAAAACTTTGAAGAGGAAGAGCCAGAAGAAGTCTGCAATATTTGCTCTATGGCTTAATCAAGAGACAATGAGGTTTATTATTCTGACTTTGATATTAAAGTTGATAAATTGAAAAATGCATATCATGAATTTTAGGATCAGTACAAAAGGTTGACAGTGAAGTATCTCAAAGAAGTTGAGAAGTTCAAGAGCAAGGATTGTAACATCCCGTTACTGATAGGAAGGTCATTTTGGTAATTTGGGATGGGCTAATAGGTTTTATTACATATACTGATTTGAGCATTCATTGGCCTCTAATTATAGAGGAATGAGTTTCTTGCATATGTATTTATAGGTACATGCATTCATGGTTTTTCTGGTATTTAATTGTGAGCATGAATTGACTGGATTGTGATTCGATTGAGAAATTAGGAATAATTGGGTTTGAATAATTGATTTAGAATAGTTTAAGAGTAATTGGTAGTTGATAGTGGCCTATAGGAAATTTTCTGAAAATTCGGGAGAAAATGCCCGGACCGGAAATTTTTGAGTGACAGACCGATTGACTGTATGGTACCGATATAATTGTCCAATGGCAATGGAAAATTAGAGTTATGCTGTTAGGAAATAAAAATGTTGAGCCATTGAAATTTAGAGACTGGAATTTAAAGAAATTGAGGACTTATGTCTATATATATACCTAGGTTTGAATTTGGGGATTTTATCCTAAGGCAAAACCACTCTCTTCTTCTTCTCCTTCCTCCCACGGTGGTGTCGATTTCTCCCCATTGGTGTGATTTCTTGACCATTTCCTGTGGTTTCCCTCCCCTTGTGCTAGCCTTGAGTGATCTTTGTGGAAGATGAAGTTTGTGGAGATTTGAAGGTGGAGATCGTGAGTTTTGGAGAAGATTAGGGTTTCTGAAGATTTTAGGATTTAAGGCTTGATTTGGTAAGTCTGATGGTTTAATGTTGTTATTTATGGTTGTTGTTGCATTTATGACATTTATTGCAAAGGATTGGGTAGTTTAGGGTGTTTAATGCTGGTTTAGAGAGTGGAAATGGAGGAAAAATCGATCGGAGAAGACGGTGGCGCGACCCGCACGTCGCGACGTCTGGAGCAGCCTCACCGCGACGAGTAATTACGTACTCACCGCGACGAGCGTAGCGAGACGTCGCGGCGAGCGCATAGGTTCACGTCGCGACGAGCCATTTTGCTCACGTCGCGACGAGCCGCAAGTGGATGTTCGCGGCGGCGAGCGCCTTCCACGTCGCGGCGAGCGATCCGTTATACGTCACGGCGAAGGGACGTAGGTCGCGGCGAGGGGTTTTTTTCTGAACAGAAATGGTTTAGTTTATGGGACATAACTTATGGTGTAGACCTCCGATTGAGGTGATTCTTGAGTCGTTACGAACTAGGGAAAGAGGTACAATTGAGGAAAAATATGAGAGTTGGCATTTAATTTACATGGTATTACTCCTAGAGAATAAGGTCAATTATGGTTCCAATAGCGACCTAAGTATTGAATTATGACAATTGAAGTATAATTGGGGTCTTTAATGGATGATTGTGACCCAATGAATAGGGAATTACTATAGGGTGTATGATTTGAGGAATTGAACTGAATTTTAGGATTGAATCAAATCAGTGTTGATCCAATTGAGTGAAGAGTTAGAATTGGGCGT
>JANIPM010403017.1:0-13781 GCA_027478405.1 Erythroxylum cassinoides | reverse complement strand
TGTAAACAGTAAACTAGTAAAGTATACAGTACAACTGTATAATATATCAATATGGACTATTTTGTAATTTTTAAAAAGTTTAGGAACTATTTTATAAATTTAAAAAATATCCCGAAACGATACCCAGTACTGGTACAGTTCCGTTCAAGAGCTCAATCCGGTACGGAGCCCGGTACGGTATTCATAACATTGCTTATTACTCTACAAGATTCTTCGCTTTCTATTTTTACAAAAAGTTATATAATTATTGAAAGACAAAATAATTATATAAACATGGCAAAACTATTTTGATTCAATTCAAGATCAATAAGTCAAGCTTGAATTTAAAGAAAAAAGCTCATACTCCATTTTTAAGAATAAGTTCAAAATTCTTTTAATACAAATAATTAAAATGATTTTATTGTAATTAATAGAGATAATAATATCATTTTAAAATCTTTTAAAATTTAATTTAATATTATTTTAACATAAATATCATCACGTAGTACATTCCTTTAAAAACATTTTATTAGGGATGACAAATATAGCTCAACCCACCTAGGCTCGCCCGACCCTGTCGAACTATGCCCTGGGTTGATAGAGCCACGAGCTGAGATTGCTTGACCCGACTTGGCCATGAGTCAACAGAAAGGTACAAAATGATGTTGTTTTCTATTTCCAGCCCAGCCTAACCCATGTGTAGTTATTCTTGACAGTGAATTTAAATTATATCAAAGGAGGCAGAAGATAGGAAGGATTAAGGAAAATAAACATTTGATTAACAACTAGAGATATGAATATGAGTAGGGATGTAAAAAATTTCTTAGCCCGGCTTAGCCTGGTCCGTGATCAACAGGTTTAGCCTAGTCGAACCAGCCCACAGACCATGCCAAGGTCGTCAGGTCAGGTTGTGACCCGCTCAAAGTAACCAAACAAAATGATGCCATTTTGTTTGGTGCAAAACGACATCATTTAAACAAAACGACATCATTTTATATTTGTTTAAAACAACTTCCAGCTACAAAACAATATCGTTTTGCTTTAAGCGCAAAACAACGTCATTTAATTTATAAAACATAACTTAAAACATTAGACAAAATGGTGTAATTTTGTTGAAAGCAAAAATGACGTTATTTTGCTTTTCATTAAACGAAACGTCGCATCAGCCAGTTTTGCTTTTCATTAAACAAAACGACACAGCAACCAGTAGTCCCTCGCTTCCCTGACTCTCACCCAGCTATTGCTTATGTTACTCTCACTCACACAACAACGTCGAACTCCTCTAGTTTTTCACTTCTTTGTTCTTCATCCATTCTTCTTCTTTGTGTCACGTTCTTCCTTCGTTCTTCTTCTTCGTGTCATCTATCCTTTATTGTTGACCATGTGAACTGTGAAGTCACCAACACTCAAAACAACCAACGGTGAATGGTGCAACTGAATAAGGTAATTTCTCATACTCTCTTCTCACATTTGGTTTTTGTTAATAGTTGATTATTTTGAGAACCTATTTGGCTAATTTGAGAACTTTGTATATTAATATTGGGAATTTGGGATAATGCATGTATAGTGTTTAATGAAATGTCACACTCTTGATTGTTAGTCATTTTGCTTCTTTATTAGATCACATGGTAGTAGACGTTGGATGTGAAGATAGTGAGAGAGCAAAAGAAGATTGCATATTGTTTGTTGATGTATTACTAAAATGAGTTGAGATCTGATTTGTGAACATATTTGTGTGACTTCCAATGGTGTTGTAAGGAGAATATATGGGTTAATTATTCTATGTAATGCACAAGGTGTGTAGTTGGAAATTTAAAAGATGTGCAGTTGGAAACAAAGACAGAATTGTGGTTGAAAAAAAAAGATTTAGGATTGCAGAGTGGTTCCATTCCATCTTCTCTCTCGACTACAATTGTTAAATGGGCACCCTACATTACCTTTCCATAAACTTCTATCCTTTAGCTTTCTTAGCAACCTTATAGTAATTAAAAGCTTTTTGTTCACTTTTTTTCACTTTACAACCTATTGAATCTTTTTTTTAATTTCTTACAATAATTCTAGACATGTGAATTACTGTAAGAGACATATCACTGGTTGAACTAGCAACTTAAAAATTCAGGAAAACCAGGACGAATTTTAGGTGGGGTATACGGGCAAAACAAATAAAAGTTGTGCATGAATGTTGGGCATGAGTTTTTGTTTGTTTCAAATAGGCAACATAGCTTTGTCACCCGCATACCTTCATGTGACATCTGAGCTTGAGAATGTGTAGGTTTGTAAATGATCAACCTAACTTACTTGGACATTCTAGCATACTCAAAGTTAACAAAGTCCTATATTTTAGTACTTATTATGGTTCAGGACAATATTTAGCATGATGATTAATTCACACATTGTTAAATTGTCTAACGAATAGGAATTGGGAAGTGAATATTGGATTCCATATATGTGAACAGGATATAAGGATTCCATATATTGATTGTGTTTCTAATAGATAGGAACTTTGAATCTAAAGAAACAACTAGGTTGATTCTTTGATTTTCTTGAACATTTTGTCTTATATAAAATATTTTAACTATAATGAAGGCAAAGTATTTTGACTAAGAATGTGTCATTTCCTAATACATTCTTATTTCTAACCTCAAGTATTTATATGTTTGTTGTCAGATAGATGAACATATTCTTTCAGTTAAGAGTTCTAATCTAGTACCAAAGATAGAAGTGGAAAGTTCTATTCCGACAACAACTGACGATAGAAGTTCAATTAGAACTCAAATTACTCAACATAAAAGTGAAGTTTGTAATCACTTTAAGAAGACTATATCGACCGATGGAATTGAAAAGGCAAAGTGCAGTTATTGTCAAAAGTTGTATTCGAGTTGTTCAAATGGTTGAACCACTCGATTCATGTACTATAAGGAAGATGGTTTTAGAAGGTTAAATATTTTTTAGCCTTGATCTTATGAAAGGAAAGAATGAAATGGTCGTACCAACTTTTGACAACCATAGATCAAGGATTTTGATGGCTAATATGATTATTGTAGATGAATAACCATTGTCAATGGTTGAAAGCAAAAGATTCATGATATTTCTTAATTCTCTCTAACCAACTTTCAAGGTTGCAAGTCAGAGTATATTAACGAATGATATTTTCAAAATTAATAAAGACATGAAGAGAGAAACAATAAGAGCATTATCCAGTGTTAAAGGAAGAATTACCATAACAATGGACATGTGAGCAGCCAACAACCAAAAGAATGGTTATATGGCAGTGACGATACATTAAATTAATAATGATTGGAAGTTATGCAATAGAATTTTAAAGTAATTTATATTCTTTAATATTGTTATTGTTTGCTTTTTCATTATTTTATGAATTTATGATTCATGTTGTTATTCTTTCTCATGATAGGTTTATTTATATGTCGACATTGCATGTAAGTGAAAAATTGGTAAACATTTTGAAAGACTATTTGATGAATTTGAACATCGATAACAAAGTATATATGATTGATAATATATGTGAGGAGCATCTAATCCTCCATCACAGCCGATAATTATAACACAAATGATGATATGATTGAGAAGTTGAAGGGTAAGATGCAGGTTAGGAGCTTATTGCTTGGTTAGGTCATTACTCCTCATCATGGTCGACTTCATTATCGAACTATAGAAGCCCTTATGTGTGTTCAAAGTTGGTTAAATAATAAAGATATTGATGGTTAATTATTTTATTTTTAATATATTTATTTTATCTATTTTATATTATCTTACCTAATATTGTGTTTTTTATTTTCTTACAACCACACGTATTAATGCGAAGGGGACTAGTGAAATTAATCGACCAATTGATATTTTGATCAAATATATGAAAATGAAATTGTTTTTAATTTTTATTTAATATTACATTACTAGATATTCTTTTATTTAATATTATATTACAAAATATAATGTTTGTACGTACAAATGATTTGATCCAAACTGTTAACGATCCTACTAACAAGTACAATTAGTCAATTAGATGCTCTCTCAGTCTTCACTCTCCAGTCTATCCAGCATGATATTATATTATTATCTTAATCTTGTAAATTGTAACATTTCTTGTAAAATGATTTATATAATCATTCATGATCAACAAAATTATCTATAGTTAATGAATTTGATTTTATCGATTCTCTCTTACAATAATTAATAAATTATTTAAGTAAAATTAAAAATCATAATTAATTGAATTGAAATTCTTAACTATAAATATTAACTTAATGAACTTTCCTATAAATTTCTAATCAATTGAATTACAATTCCTAATTAATCATACCAATAAGTACATCTCAATATTTTAATTTTAAAATGTATTTCCTCATTAATGATATATAAATGTATGTAGCAGCCTTCAATCTAAACCTGACTTAATGGCTTTTAACACAAATTGTGTTAATATTTTGCTCATTATACCTAAAATATCACTTAAAACATTAAGAAGTTAGTGATGTTACGCTTTCATTTAATGAATTATAGTTTTATTCAAAAGAAATATTAAATGGTTTAAATAAAAAGATATAAATATTTTGTAGTTTAATATTCAATAAATTAATAACTTTATTATATCATAATTATATGTTGTTATAATTTAAAGTTGTGACATAATATATATTAAAAAGAAAAAAGGTGAAAATTTTATAAATTTTATGAAATATAGTGTGCTTATAACATTCTAAGGGCGAGAAAGATTTAAAACAAAACTTATATTAAGGTTTCAGGTAAGGAATTATTCTTAACAAACTTTTAATTAGAGTGACTTGGGAATGAATCTTCTAACATTAGAACTTAGAAAGAAGAAAAAATTATGAATATAAATTTAGATTAATTAGAATGTAACGATTTTAGAAAAAAGTAAAAGAACTATTTTCAAAAGTAATAAAAATAATAAAATATAAAAACGTATTAAAAGTATTTATAAAATGTATTACAATTTTAATAAAATAATATATATTTTCAATATAATATAATATACTAAACATATTTGTTTTTATAACTCAATTACTTATATATTCTTTCGGAATTGGTACATTAGGATTAATAAAGTGATTAATTTAATTTAAGATTAATATAAACACATATATGCATAATGTATATATTGTGTAAATATGAAAAATAAAATAAAAAAGTTTAAATGCGCTAAGAGTTATCATGATATTAATTTCTTTTAATATGTGTAATAAAAATATAAAATTTTACAATGATTATTTAATCATAGATATAATATGAAAAGACAATAATATTTACACAAGTAAAAAGATCAACAAGAACTAAAAGTACAACAACTACATCAATTAAGAGTTTTGTACATAATTTATAAAAATATTAAAAGTTTGAAAATATTATATTATAAACTTAATAAATGTATTTTTATTAAAATCATATTAAAAAGAAATATAATAATTTTTAACACATAAAAATAATATTTGAAATAAATTCATTGTACTTAGATAATAACTTTTTTACATTTACATTATAATTAATTGTTATAATAAAATTACAAAATTAAAATTAGATTCACTTGTATGTAGGGAATAAATATGACAACATTATCTTAGCTACATCTTTTTAATAAATATATATTAGTTCATATTTTATATCATGTATTTTATATAAATATTTTTGTATAATTTATAGGTAATCCCATATAACATTTTACTATAAATAGTTATGCTATAATTTGTAATTTTTGAATTTTAAAAAATACAACTACAATTTTTTCAAATTTTCTTAAAATAAATATATAAAAATTTTAAAAATATATTAAATGTTTGGGCCGATTGAGGCCTGACAGGTTGCTCAAAGCGCAGGCAGGTCATCGGGGCCTAGCCACAGATCGGTTGACTTCGGGCCACCCACGGACCACGTGTAGAATCATTCTGGCCCGCTCGAAATTTTTTTGAACCGGCCTATTGACATTCCTAAATGTGAGCATCACTTAACATTAAAAAATAAAAAAGAAAATAAATATTATTAGAGATTGGAGGTTAAGGAGTAGCATCACATTTTTCACTTCAGTCGGAAAGATGTCAATCATGAAAGACAAAAAGAGTAAGAATACGTTCCCTTTTCTTTTCCTCTTTCCAAGTCATTAACGAGTTTTTTTGAAAGTAAGAACAAACAACAAACGAAGACAATGATAAAAAAGGCAAAAACTAACCCAAGCCAACAGGCTTACTCTGTACACCCGGATCTTACTAGCCTTTCCTCATCATTGTTTGAACAAACAGAAAAATCAGAAAATAAAATGGAATCCAAACAAGGAGGAGTAACACTCCAGTGATGAAGGTTTGCATGTAATAAAGCCACCCTTGCGAGCGAATGAGCCGCCTTATTAGCAATCCTATGTGTCCAATGGAAGGAAAAATGAAGGAAATGACGCTTGAGTGATAAACAATCAAGGGCCAAGACTCCAATCTCTAAACTAAACGAAAACGGAGCTAAAATAGCTCGAACAGCCGTCAAACAATCAGACTCCACAATGACCTGATCATAATGTTTTTCTTTTAGCCAAGAAAGAGCTTCCCTAACCGATATAAGCTCAGCAAGAACTGGGTCAAGCAGATAAGGATAATGACCAGAGATAGCGGCAACAAACTGACCTCTATCATTCCTGAGAATAGCCGCAAAATCAGTGGCCTTCTTATCTAGAAAAATAGCCGCATCAACATTACATTTCAGAAAGCCCCCTGGTGGTCTGGACCATCCAGAAATGATAGGTCTAACCTCCTCATTCGTACCAATAACCCTCTTAAAAATCTCCCGGGAAGCTCGCCAATCTTTAATAAAATTATTTGCAAAATTAACAATCAAAACAGGAGAAAGTTGCTTACCTTGCCATACTCTTAAGTTTCTATAATACCAAATACTCCACATCATGGCAATCTGGCATTCGATAGTGGAGATTGACAACATGTGTAGAAGTTGCGTTAACAACGAATCTATCCCTTGACTGGGTAGACGCCCCCTATTAATGCCCAAACATCGTGAGACTTCGGGCAACCCACAAGGACATGAAATAGATCTTCTAAATTACCACACAAATCGCAATCGGTATTGAGTAAAACACCCTTCCTACGTAACCGATCTTTGCAGGGGATAAAGTCACGCAGACAACGCCATACAAAATCCTTCAGCTTGGGAGGTATAGCCAAATTCCACAGCCTGTTCCAAGGACCCTCGACAAAAAGGTTACCAATATCAGTGTACATAGGGAGAGCCAACCTATACCCAGTTTTGACAGTGTAAGCCCCATTCGGAGTATGATGCCAAATAAGTTTATCTGGCGGTTTTGAACGAGCTATTGGGATCCTGGTCACATGCTCAACGTCATAAGGCATTAACAACCCTTCGAGTAATTGTTCATCCCACCCTGATCCCTCTTCATTAAACAAATCACACACCCTGAGATCTCCGAACTCCTGAATGGAAGGAGAGGTGATAAAGAAATTGTTAGCTTCATTGATCCATGGATCAGCAAAAACATTAATAGAGGAACCATCCCCTAGTCTCCAGCGTACGCCCTTAAGTAGGATATCCTTAGCCACAAATATACTCTTCCAAATAAAACTTGAATTGGGACGATCCGTGGCTTCTAAAAAGCTACACGAAGGGAAATATCGTGCTTTGAAAAGTTTGCTAGGCAGAGAATCAGGAAAAGCCATAAAACGCCAACCTTGTTTAACAAGCATGGCTAAGTTAAAACAATGGAGGTCCCGGAACTTAATGCCCCCATATTTCTTCGGAACACATAAGCGATCCCAACTGGCCCAATGAATTTTCCTTCCGTTCTCCGTGCTCGATCCCCACCAATAGGCATTCATCATTTTCTGAATTTCATCGCAGGTTCCTCGAGGAACAAGAAATACACTCATACAATAAGCCGACAATGCTTGTGCAATTGTCTTAATAACAATCTTCTTCCCCGGTTTGGAGAGCAACTTATTCTTCCAGCTCGAAATACGCTTACTAAGTCTATCTTTGATGAAAGCAAATACTTGCTTCTTCTTCCTCCCAATAAGAGAAGGGAGCCCCAAATATCTCCCATGGTCGAGAGGCGTGTTTACCTCTAAGATGGATTCCACTTCTTGTCTTGCTAAAGGCTTTGTATTCGAACTGAACATAATGCCTGACTTTTGAAAATTAATAGCCTGCCCCGACGCTGCTTCATAGATGGCCAGTATCCTTTTGATATTTTGTACCTCGAACCCATTCGCACGAAAAAAGAGGAAACTATCATCGGTGAAAAAAAGATGAGAGACGCTAGGACTGCCAGGACAAATAGTCACCCCATGGATATCCCCTCTCGCCTCACTATCCCTTAACAAAACAGACAATCCTTCAGTGCAGAGAATGAAAAGATACGGAGACAAAGGATCGCCTTGCCTCAGACCACGCTTCGGGATGATAGGACCTACTTCAGTCTCGTTAAACGACACCGAATAGCTCACAGTAGTGACGCAAACCATAATGAGCTCCACCCACTTGCTATCAAACCCCAGCTTCAACAGGATAAACCGAAGATAGTCCCAATCTACTCTATCATAGGCTTTACTGATGTCAATTTTGAGAGCTGCCTCCCCATGTTTCCCTTTCCCCTTATTCTTCATATAGTGTATGATCTCAAAAGAAACCATGATATTGTCAGTGATGAGCCGCCCTGGGACGAAAGCCGATTGCATAGGAGAAATGATCCTCTGGAGCAAGGTTTTGAGTCGGTTCGCAATCACCTTAGCTATAAGCTTGTATATGACGTTACACAAAGCTATCGGCCGAAGATCTTTCATGCTTGTAGGATTGTCATTTTTTGGAATTAAAACAATGACTGTATCATTTAATGTGTCCGGAAACTCACAGTGCTCCATCCAATATCGACAATTATCAAAAATATCTGCTCACATAATAGACCAACATTTCTGAAAAAATGCTAGGTTCATACCATCAGGGCCAGGGGCCTTGTCCGGATGCATATCAAACATTGCTGTCTTGACTTCGTCCATTCTCACAGGAGCTAGAAGGTAATTATTATCCTCTTGATTCACAACCGACTTCACCGAGACAAAATGTCTGAAATCAGTAGCCCCCGACGCTAAAAAAAGCTGATGAAAATAGTCAAGGATGACCTTTCCAACACCTTCATCATCCACTACTAACACTCCAGTATCATCCACTAGCGAAGTGATATGGTTCAAACGTTTCCTCTTAGACGCTTGAGCATGAAAATATTTCGAATTAGCCTCCCCATATTGCATCCAAAAGATCTTTGACCTTTGTTTCCAATAAATATCTTCCTGAGCAAGAAGACAATTAAGCTGTGCTTTTAGACTCTTATAAGACTCATATTGATGATTATTTCGAGCTATCTCCATTTTCCTCTTGGTAGTATTGATACATGTAGAAAAATTAGAGCCAATATGTTGCTGCCATTTTGTCAAGCTAACTCCACACGCTTTAATCCGAGACAGAATGCTCATGCCAACGGTTTCCTCCCAAGCTCCCGAAATAGTCTCACAAAAATCCTCCTCAGCGAGCCAATTATTCTCAAACCTGAAACGTCTGCATTTTTTCACTAGAAATCGACATGCAGCCACCAACTTGATGGGGTTATGATCAGACGTGGAATTCACCAAATTGTAGAGTCTATGAAAAGGAAAGTTATCCATCCACTCCTTGTTCACAAAGGCACGGTCTAACCTTTCCAAAACATGTGAGTTGGAGTCTCTCCCTCTTTCCCAAGTGTAACCATATCCAAGAAGAGGAATTTCAACAAGGTTGCAATCCGAGATACATTGACAAAAACCTTCCATCAAAGAGCTAGGATAATCCCCTCCACCAAGTTTATCATTAACTGACAAAAGGTTATTAAAATCTCCGAAACAAACCCAAGGCATGGTATGTAAGCGGGACAGAGAACGTAGGAGCTCCCAGCTAGCTCGTTTTCTAGCATAGTCGGGATAACCATAAAAACCAGTTAGACGCCATTTTGGATTGCTTGAATCATCAATAAGGAGATCAATATGATTATTAGAATACCCCATAATAGTAGCAGAAATATCATTCGTCCAAAATATGGCCAACCCGCCACTACGACCAAGCCGGTCAACACCGAAACAGAAATCATACTTCAACACATTTTTTATTTCTTCGATCTTATTAGAAAAAGCTAAAGTTTACGGTTTACAATTGACAAATTTAATCGTAAAGTTTAAGAGTGTATAAATAAAATCTTAATATTTAAAAAACGTTTAAATATAATTCTAAAATAAAAGTTGTCAGTTATATTACGCTGTCAATATTCTATCAAGTTAGCGATAACTTTAACAGTTTTTAATATTATTTTATTCTTCTATATTATCACGTCAGATTTGATGTAGCAATATGGGAATCGTTTTTATAAAAGTAAAATAATTTTTTCTTAATCTTCAGGAGTCACTATAACTAATTAAATTCTGCTGGTTGTCTTCCTCTTCATTTTCGCTTTGCTATGACTATGTTTGCAGGAGAAGGCAACAGGACTTCTTTAATGCAATTCTAATGCTGAATTCAATCCAGGTCGTCGCATATTGTGAGATCAGGGAACAAGGTCCTGAACCTATGTAAGACTCAGCCTAACGATAGCTCTCTTCAAAATTCTAATGCTGGGAATATGGTGAGTGATAGAGTGATAGCTGCTTTCCTTTCCTGATGAGTGATGGATCCGAAAACATGTGGGGCAACTATGCTTTGAAGCTTAATAAAGGAGATCAAAACCTATATGAAAACAAAATAGGAACTCAACTGACCGATTCATCTACGCACAAGGCCTCTGGTGATAATGTAACATGTAGGAGGAGATGGTTTAACCAATTAGGACCGTACGGAGTTGAGGTGGGTACCCAATACTGAGCGGAAGCTGACTTAGGTATGTTGGTATCGTTGTTATAGAGAGCTGATTCAAAACCGGCGAGTTTTTCCTGCTTCAAGACTTGCAACGTTACGACTATTGATTGACAGGTTCTGAATCAAGCCCTGGAATTTTACTTTTTTGAATAAAGTTTCCCTGTGGAAACAGTTGCCTTCTATTGGTACTTCAACTTTCCATTGCATGGATGTTCCATGTTTTGCTGTTTTTTTCCCTTCTGATGATCAATTTCTAGCTGTACAAATAATTCACTTTGTTGCCTGTGTTTAAAAGAAACAGTCGCACTGGATTTACGAAGATATAAGGATACAACTATACAGTCCCTTTCTAAAATTTAATCTATTTGACATTAAACTGTGGCATGTTTTTCCTTTTTTTTCATGGACTTATTAGGAATAACATTTAAGAATGATTTCCATCGTACTTTTCATTCTCAAATTGTAGTCTTTTTTATCTGGATCACTGACTTTGGGAGCCGAAGACTAAAATTTGATGTACTGGAATAATTCCACAATTTGTAAGTTGTAACTATTATATTTGCTTAACGTGAAGATTTATTTTCTCAACGACAAACTAGCTACGACTTTGTTTTGTAAAGTGATCTTTTTAGAAAAAAAGAAATGAAATTAATTAATAAAAGAGAGTCATGCAAGTTGGAAAATAGGAGAATACCCTTAACTAAGTAGCCTTAGAATGTAACATTTAGAACAAAGAACAAGGAGTTATATGTTGCAACCTTAAAGCTCCCCTTAACTAAGTAGCCTTAGAATGTAACGTCTAGAACAAAGAACAAGGAGCTATATGTTGCAACGTTAAAGCTATATAAGTAGTGAGGAGCAGATGTTAAGGTTGCAACTAGTTTCTTCAACAAAACGAGCTCACACATTTCAACGATAATCATAGATATCAAAGTTGCTTTGGATGAGGATTTGTTGGCAAAGTGTCTAAGATTTCGTTCTCGCCGAAGTGTGTAGATACAAACTCCCAATATAATAATGTGAATTTGGTGATCTGGTTTCGAGAAAGTGTGTTGAGTTGAGATTCGAAATGTGATATCTGTAAGAGAGACCCCTGGATTAGTCCATCAGTCCATGAACATATAGTAGTGACATAGTCCTAAATAGCTTTGTTGAAAGGACATTCGAAGAGAAGGTGGTTCTGTGATTCATCACGCATCGAGCACATCGAGCAAGCTTTATCCACTTACAAGTATGGCATTTTGTCAATAGTGGATAACTTGTTTTGTATGGCCAATCAAAAAATATAGGATATTCTCGGAGTTATAACTTTACTCCATATCATAGCAGATCATGATACCTTGAAGTGTTGTCTATGTAACTAATCAAGAATGGTTTTGTTTGTAAGTTTATTGAGCGAGGTATCCTTCCAAAAAAAGATGTCAGGTGTATGTGGTGGTGGGGAGAGGGGGTATCCTGGCTGAAGATGTTGTAGGCTTCGGGGAAAGTTCTAGGAGTTCCCATCAATGAAAGCGCAAAGTCGAGTGTTTAGTGGATGTGGAGAGGAAATTCTCGAGTATTGAGTCAAGTGTATCAAAAGACCCATACTTGACCAATTGTCATACATAAAGAAACCAATCTTCCATTACCTATTTTGCATGAGACCTCCTGTTGTACTGCATCTTGTAATTTAAGAATCTGTGTGAGGAAATTTGAGTGTGAGGGTTTTGGTTTGATGTCCCATATATTGTTTCCTTTGAGGAATTAAGAGTGTAACTATTTGATCAAAAGAATTTTTTTTGTCTTCAATATCCACCAAACCTCTTGAGAATCAAAGCATGATTTGTGGTTTTGATGGAGAAATATTGAGACCACCCTCTTGTTTCGGATAACAGAGGTCAACCCATTTAACCTTAGCTGCTTTTGGGTCGACATTTGGGTGGCTCCATAAAAAGGATCTAAGAATCGCTTTGATGATATTTTGAGATAAGAAAATGTGGGAGCTCCAATAAACATGCAAGGAGTTGAGGACATACTTTATGAGCTGCAACTTACCCGCATAAGAGAGGGATTTATTCACCCAAGATTTGACTCTCTTCTGGATCTTATCTAAGAGAGGGCGACATTGAGTCTCTTTGTAGACATTAGGAGACCAAGGTATAGAAATGGGGGACACAGTTGTTTCATTCCCGTGGCTTCAGCTATAAGAGGTTCCAAAAAGCAAGCACTTTTAGATAGGAGGAAGTGAATTTTGTGTAGATTTATTTGCAGTCCAGAGAATTGTTTGAACATTTAGAGCGCTCACATATAGGAGTGGATTGAATCTAAATAATCTAAAATTATTTGGGGTTTCTGGGAGCTACCTCAGTGTATAAATAACAAAATGGACCACTCTTCTGGTGGCTTATCATATTCTACTGTGATGTACTTGTATTCCTTTGAAATTTCTTCAGTATGCTTTGTCAGAGCATCAAGAACTAACCTAATCGAAGAAGATGAGTTAAATCCTTCGATACACTTAACTAGGTATGATGCAACGAACTGACGCTGTGTCAGTGTCACCAAGACCACCTTAATAGTGACTCTTTACGAGTATCTAGATGAGATAACTTTGTATACTTTAGGGAGTTCAAACAAAATGTCTAATGAATATTAATGATTGTCATCCCCTTAACACAAACAAAGTTTCATGGTATGTGTTGGTGTTATTGGTCCAATACTTGTTCCTTACAGTTTCTCATGAAGTGAATCACACGTTAATACAATGATTAAGTACGATATAGAATGCACGAGAAGGGGGGGTTGAATTGTGTATTCCCCTTTTTGAAAACTTCTTCTAAAAGAAAATGTTTGTTAGAAATAAAATTTCTTTAGGAAACTTTCAAAGATTCTAATTAATCAATGCT
>JANIPM010402977.1:0-13785 GCA_027478405.1 Erythroxylum cassinoides | reverse complement strand
TCAAAATATGCAATGCAAACCACTAGCCTGTCCCAATTGACCAATTTACCCTTCCCATCGGGGATGGGATGTTACATTCTGTGACTTTTTTTGGAAACGTGCATAAAATGTCATGAAAATGCACATTCAAAAAATGTGCAGAAAACATCACGAAAATGCACATTCTGTGACGTTTTTTGGAAACGTGCATAAAGCGTCACAAAAATGTACATTCTGTGACTTTTTGGTAAACGTGCATAAAACGTCACGAAAATGCACTTTCAAAAAACGTGCATAAAATGTCACGAAAATGCTTATAAATGCACTTTCAAAAAACGTGCATAAAACCTCACAGAAATGCGCATTCTGCGACGTTTTTTGCAAACATGCATAAAACGTCTTGAAAATGTGCAATCTGTAACATTTTTTGGAAACGTGTGCAAAACGTAATGAAAATTTGCATTCAAAAAACGTGCATAAAATGTCATGAAAATGCACATTCTGTGACATTTTTTGGAAACGTGCATAAAATGTTACGGAAATGTATATTCAAAAAACATGCATAAAACGTCACGAAAATGAACATTCTGTGGCGTTTTTTTGAAAACGTGCATAAAACATCACAAAAATGCACATTCTGTGACATTTTTTGGAAATGTGCATAAAACATCACGAAAATCCACATTTAAAAAATGTGCATAAAATGTCACGAAAAGTCACATTCTGCAATATTTTTTGGAAACACTCATAAAATATCACGAAAATGCACATTCAAAAAAATTGTATAAAGCGTCATGAAAATGCACATTCTGTGATGTTTTTTGAAACGTGCATAAAACGTCTAAAAAATGTACATTCTGTGACATTGGTTGGAAACGTGTATAAAACATCACGAAAATGCACATTTAAAAAAACATGCATAAAATATCACGAAAATGCAGATTCTGTGACATTTTTTGGAAACGTGCTTAAAACATCACGAAAATGCACATTAAAAAAACGTGCAGAAAACGTCTTGAAAATGCACATTCTGTGATGTTTTTTCAAAACCTGAATAAAACGTCACAAAAATACACATTCAAAAATAGTGCTTAAAACGTCACCAAAATGTAGATTCTGCGACATTTTTGGAAACGTGCATCGAACATCACAAAAATGCACACTCAAAAAATGTGCGTAAAATGTCACGAAACTACACACTCAAAATATGTGCGTAAAACGTCACAGAAATGCACATTCTGTGACATTTTTTAGAAACACGCATAACATGTCACGAAATTGCACAGTCAAAAAACGTGTAAAAAATGTCACAAAAATGGAAATTCTTTGATGTCTTTTAGAAACGTAAATAAAACGTCACGAAAATGCACATTCTGTGACATTTTTTGGAAACGTGCAAAAAATGACACAACAATGCACAATCAAAAACGTGCATAAAACGTCACGAAAATGCAGATTCTGCGATATTTTTTGGAAACGTGCATAAAATGTCACGAAAATGCACAATAAAAAATGTGCATAAAATGTTGCAAAAATGCACATTCTGCCACCTTTTTTTTGGAAACGTGTTTAAAACGTCACGAAAATCCAAATTCTGTGACATTTTTTGGAAACATGCATAAACTTCATGAAAATGCACCCTTTTTTTTAAAACGTGCATAAAACGTCACGAAAATGTACATTCTATGACGTTTTTTTGGAAACGTGCATAAAACATCACAAAACTGCACATTCTGTGACATTTTTTGGAAACCTGCATAAAACATCACGAAAATCCACATTCAAAAAATGTGCATAAAATGTCACGAAAAGTCACATTCTGTGACATTTTTTGGAAACGCGCATAAAACATCACGAAAATGCACATTCAAAAAATGTGCATAAAGCATTATGAAAATGCACATTTTGTGATGTTTTTGGAAACGTGCATAAAATGCCTAAAAAATGCACATTCTGTGACATTGTTTGAAAACGTGTATAAAACGTCACGAAAATGCACATTCAAAAAATGTGCATAAAACGTCACGAAAATGCAGATTCTGTGATGTTTTTTGGAAACTTGCATAAAACGTCACGAAATTGCACTTTCAAAAATCGTACAAAAAATGTCACGAAAATGCACAATATGCGACATTTTTTGAAAACGTGCATCAAAGGTCAAGAAAATGCACATTCAAAAAACCAGCGTAAAATGTCACAAAAATGCACATTAAAAATACGTGCCTAAAATGTCACAGAAATGCACATTCTGTGACATTTTTTAGAAACGTGCATAAAATGTCATGAAATTGCACATTCAAAAAACATGTATAAAACGTCACAAAAATGCAAATTCTTTGATGTCTTTTAGAAATGTAAAGAAAACGTCACAAAAATGCACATTTTGTGACAATTTTAGGAAACGTGCAAAAAATGACACGAAAATGCACAATCAAAAAAGTGCATAAAACGCCAAGAAAATGGACATTCTGCGACATTTTTTGGAAACGTGCATAAAATGTCATGAAAATGCTCAATCAAAAAATGTGCATAAAACGTCCCAAAAATGCACGCTCTGCGACATTTTTTTGGAAACGTGCATAAAACGTCATGAAACTGCAAATTCTGTGACGTTTTTTGGAAACATGCATAAAACATCATGAAAATGCACATTCAAAAAACATGCATAAAATGTCATGAAAATGCACATTATGTGATGTTTTTTGGAAACTTGCACAAAACATCACAAAAAATGCACATTCTTTGATATTTTTTTGGAAACGTGCAAAAAATGTCACGAAAAGTCACGTTCTGCGACGTTTTTTGGAAACGTGCATAAAATGCAACGAAAATACTTATTCAAAAAACGAGCATAAGACATCACGAAAACGCAAATTCTGTTACGTTCTTTGGAAACTGCATAAAATATCATGAAAATGTACATTCAAAAACCGTGCATAAAACATCACGAAAAGTCACATTCTGTGATCTTTTTGGAAACGTGCATAAAACGTCACAAAAATACACATTAAAAAAACGTGCGTAAAACGTCATGAAAATGTACATTAAAAAAAGGTGCATAAAACATCACAAAAATGCACATTCTGTGACGTTTTTTGGAAACGTGCAAAAAAAGTCACGAAAATGTGCATTCAAAAAACGTGCATAAAACGTCACGAAGATGCACATTTTGTGATGTTTTTTGGAAACGTGCATAAAATGTCATGAAAATACACATTCAAAAATGTGCATAAAATGTCACAAAAATGCACATTCTGTGACGTTTTTTTGAAACGTCCATAAAAAGTCACAAAAACGAACATTCTTTGACATTTTTTGGAAACGTACAGAAAATGTAACGAAAATGCACTTTCAAAAAGCATGCATAAAAAGTCACAAAATGCACATTCAAAAAATGTGCATAAGACGTCACAAAAATGCACATTCTGCGACGTTTTTTGGAAATGTGCACAAAACGTCTCGAAAATACACAATGAAAAAATGTGCATAAAACATGACGAAAATGCACATTATGTGACGTTTTTTTGGAAACGTGCATAAAACGTCATGAAAATGCACATCCAAAAATTGTGCGTAAAACGTCACGAAAATGCACATGCTGCAAGTTTTTTGAAAAGGTGCATAAAACTTCATGAAAATGCACATTCTATGACTTTTTTTTGGAAACATGCATAAAAGATCAGGAAAATGTACATTCAAAAAATGTGCATAAAATGTGAGAAAAATGCAAATTTTGTGACTTTTTTGGAAATGTGCATAAAACGTCACGAAAATGCACATTCAAAAAACGTGCATAAAATGTCACAAAAAGTCACATTCTGCGACGTTTTTTGAAAACTTGTATAAATCAAAAAACATCATGAAAATGCACATTCAAAAAACGTGCATAAAGCGTTATGAAAATGCACATTCTGTGATGTTTTTTGGAAGCGTGCGTAAAACGTCACAAAAATGCACATTCTGTGTCATTGTTTGCAAACGTATATAAAATGTCACGAAAATACACATTCAAAAAACGTGCATAAAACGTTACGAAAATGTACATTCTATATCATTTTTTGGAAACGTGCATAAAACGTAATGAAAATGCACATTCAAAAAACGTGCATGAAACGTCACAAAAATAACATTCTATGATGTTTTTTGGAAACGTGCGTAAAACATCACAAAAATGCACATTTTATGATATTTTTTGGAAATGAGCATAAAAAATCACGAAAATGCAAATTCAAAAAAATGCATAAAATGTCACGAAAATGCACATTCTGCGACGTTGTTTGTAAACATGCATAAAATGTCACGAAAATGCACATTCAAAAAAGTGCATAAAAAGACACGAAAAGTCACATTCTACGACATTTTTTGTAAACGTGCATAAAATGTCGCGAAAATATAGATAAAAAAAGTGCATAAAACATCATGAAAATGCACATTTTGTGACCTTTTTTGGGAACGTGCACAAAACGTCACGAAAATGTACATTAAAAAACGTGCATAAAACTTCACGAAAATGCACATTCTATGATGTTTTTTGGAAACATGCATAAAACGTCATGACAAAACTCATTCAAAAAATGTGCATGAAATGTCACGAAAATCACAATCTATGACGTTTTTTGGAAACGTGCATAAAACGTCACAAAAATGTACATTCCATGATGTTTTTTGGAAACGTGCTCAAAACGTCATGAAAATGCCAAGAAAATGAACATTCTGCGACATTTTTTGGATACGTGCAGAAAATGTCACGAAAATGCACTTTCAAAAAGCGTGCATTAAGTGACAAAATGCACATTCAAAAAACCTGCAGAAAACGTCACAAAAATTCACATTCTGCGACATTTTTTTGAAACGTGCATAAAACGTCACGAAAATGTACAATGAAAAAATGTGCATAAAACATGACGAAAATGCACATTATGTGACATGTTTTGGAAACGTGCATAAAACGTCATGAAAATGCACATCCAAAAAACGTGTGTAAAACGTCACGAAAATACACATGCTGCAAGTTTTTTGGAAAGGTGCATAAAACTTCATGAAAATGCACATTCTGTGACTTTTTTGAAAACATGCATAAAACATCACAACAATGTACATTCAAAAAACGTGCATAAAATGTGAAAAAAATGCAAATTTTGTGACTTATTTTGGAAATGTGCATAAAGCGTCACGGAAATACACATTCAAAAAATGTGCATCAAATGTCACAAAAATGCACATTTTGTGATGTTTTTTTGAAACGTGCATAAAACGTCACAAAAATGAGCATTCTGTGACATTTTTTGGAAACGTGCACAAAAAGTCACGAAAATGCACATTGAAAAAACGTACATAAAATGTCATGAAAAGTCACATTCTGCGACGTTTTTTGGAAACATGCATAAAACGTCAAGAAAATACACATTATTAAAACGCGCATAAAAGGTCATGAAAATGTACATTGAAAAAACATGCATAAAATGTCACAGAAATGCACATTCTGTGGCATTTTTTGGAAACGTGCTTAAAACGTCGCAAAAATGCACATTCAAAAAATGTGGATGAAACGTCACGAAAATTCAAATTCTGCGACATTTTTAGAAACGTGCATAAAACATTACGAAAATGCACATTCAAAAAACGTGCATAAAATATCACAAAAATGCACATTCTGTGACATTTTTTGGAAACGTGCATAAAATGTCACGAAAATGCACATTCAAAAACATGTATAAAATGTCACAAAAATGTACATTCAAAAAATGAGCGAAAAACGTCACAAAATGCACATTCTATGACGTTTTTTGGAACCGTGCACAAAATGTACATGAAATGTCCAAAAAATGCAAATTCTGTGACGTTTTTTAGAAATGTGCATAAAACGTCACAAAAAATGCATATTCTGTGACATTTTTAAGAAACGTGCATAAAACATAATAAAAATGCACATTCAAAAAACGTGCATAAAATGTCACGAAAAGTCACATTCTGCGACATTTTTAGGAAACGTGCATAAAATGTCACGAAAATGCGCAATCAAAAAACGTGCATAAAGCGTCATGAAAATGCACATTCTGTGATGTTTTCGAAAACATGCATAAAACGTTACGAAAATGCATATTCAAAAAAGTTCATAAAACATCACGAAAAGTCACATTCTGCGACGTTTTTGGGAAACGTGCATAAAACATCACGAAAATGCACATTCAAAAAATGTGCATAAAGCGTCATAAAACGCACATTCTGTGATGTTTTTGGAAACATGCATAAAACGTCACAAAAATGCATATTCTGTGACATTTTTTGGAAACGTGCATAAAATGTCACGAAAATGCACATCCAAAAATCATGCATAAAACATCACGAAAATGCACATTCTGTGTCGTTTTTTGGAAACGTGCATAAAGGGTGATTGAAATGCACATTCAGTAAACGTGCATAAAACGTCACAAAAATGCACATTTTGTGATATTTTTTGGAAACATCCATAAATTGTCACAAAAATGCACATTAAAAAACATGCATAAAACGTCGCAAAAATGTAAATTCTGTGACATTTTTTGAAAACGTGCATAAAATGTCACGAAATTGAACATTAAAATATATGCATAAATCATCACAAAAATACACATTCTTCGATGTCTTTTAGAAATGTACATAAAACGTCACAAAAATGCACATTCTGTAATATTTTTTCAAAACGTGCATAAAACGTGAAGAAAATGCACAATAAAAAGTGCATAAAACACCATGAAAATGCACATTCTGTGAAAATTTTTGGAAACGTGCATAAAATGTCCCGAAAATGCACAATCAAAAAATGTGCATAAAACGTCGCAAAAATGCACATTTTGCGACCTTTTTTTGGAAACGTGCATAAAACTTCATAAAAATGCAAATTCTGTGACGTTTTTTGGAAACGTGCATATAACGTCATGAAAATGCATATTAAAAAAACGTGCATAAAACGTCACAAAAATGCAAATTCTGTGATTTTTTTGGAAACTTGCATACAACTTTACAAAAAATGCACAATCTGTAACATTTTTTTGGAAAAGTGCATAAAAAGTCATGAAAAAGCAAATTCAAAAAACGTGCAAAAAATGTCGTGAAAAGTCACTTTCTGCGACGTTTTTGAAAACGTGCATAAAATGTCACAAAAATATACTTTCAAAAAACGTGCATAAAACGTCACGAAAATGCACATTCTTTTATATCTTTTAGAAATGTACATAAAATGTCACAAAAATGCACATTCTGTGACATTTTTGGATATGTGCATAAAACGTCACAAAAATGTACATTCAAAACGTGCAAAAAATGTCACGAAAAGTCACGTTCTGCAACGTTTTTTGGAAACGTGCATAAAACACCATGAAAATACGCTTTCAAAAAATGTGCATAAAACATCACGAAAACGCACATTCTGTTATGTTATTTGGAAACGTGCATAAAACGTCACGAAAATGTACATTAAAAAAACGTGCATAAAACGCCACGAAAAGTCACATTCTGTGACGTTTTCAGAAAATGTGCATAAAAAGTCACGAAAATACACATTCAAAAAGCGTGCATAAAACGTCACGAAAATGCACATTCTGTGACGTTTTTTGGTAATGTGCAAAAAACGTCACGAAAATGTACATTCAAAAAAGGTGCATGAAACGTAACAGAAATCACATTTTGTGACATTTTTTGGAAACCTGCATAAAACTTTACAAAAATGCACATTCTACGGCGTTTTTTTAAAACGTGCATAAAATGTCACGAAAACACACATTCAAAAAACGTGCATAAAATGTCACAAAAAGTCTCATTATGCGACATTTTTTAGAAACATGCAAAAAACGCCATGATAATACACACGAAAACATCATTCTGTGATATTTTTTGGAAACGTACATAAAACATCACGAAAATGCACATTTTGTGATGTTTTTTGGAAACGTGCATAAAACGTCACGAAAATGCACATTCTGTGTCCTTTTTGGAAACGTGCATAAAACGTCATGAAAATACACTTTCAAAAAGCATGCATGAAATGTAACAAAAATGCACATTCTGTGACGTTTTTTGGGAACATGCATAAAACGTCACAAAAAATTTACATTCTGTGACATTTTTTGAAACGTGCATAAAATGTCATGAAAAGTAACAATCTGAGACGTTTTTTGGAAACTTGCATAAAACGTCAGGAAATTGTACATTCAAAAAACGTGTATAAATTGTCATAAAAATGCACATTCTATGATGACTTTTGGAAATGTACATAAAACGTCACAAAAATGTACATTCTGTGACATTGTTTGGAAATGTGCATAAAACGTCATGAAAATGGACATTCAAAAAATGTGCATAAAACATAACGAAAATGACGTTTTTTGGAAACGTGCGTAAAACATCACAAAAATGCACATTCAAAAAACGTGCATAAAACATCACAAAAAGTCACATTCTGTGATGTTTTTTAGAAACGTGCATAAAACGTCACGAAAATGCACATTCAAAAAACGTGCATAAAGCGTCATGAAAATGTACTTTCTGTGATGTTTTTGGAAACGTGCATAAAACGTCTCAAAAATACACATTTTGTGACATTGTTTGGAAACGTACATAAAACGTCACAAAAATGCACATTCAAAAAACGTGCATAAAACGTTACAAAAAAGTAAATTTTGTGACTTTTTTCGAAACGTCTATAAAGCATAATGGAAAAGCACATCCAAAAAATGTGCATAAAATGTCACGAAAATGTAGATGCTGCGATGTTGTTTGAAAATGTGCATATAACATCACGAAAATGCACATTCAAAAAATGTGCATAAAACATCACGAAAATGCACATTCAAAAAAGTGCATAAAACGCTACAAAAATGCACATTCTGTGATATTTCTGGAAATATGCATAAAATGTCACGAAAATGCACATTCAAAAAATTTGCTGAAAACGTCACGAAAATGCACATTCTAGGGCTTTTTTTGCAAACGTGCATAAAATGTCACAAAGAGTCACATTTTGCGATGTTTTTTGGAAGCGTGCATAAAATGTCACAAAAATACATATTCAAAAAACGTGCATAAATTGTCACAAAAACGCACATTCTGTGATGTTTTTTGGTAATGTGCATAAAACGTCACGAAAATGTACATTCAAAAAATGTGCATAAAATGTCACAAAAATACACATTCAAAAAACGTGCATAAAATATCACAAAAATGTATATTAAAAAAGTGCATAAAATTTCACGAAAATGCACATTCAAAAAACGTGCATAAAACATCGCAAAAATGACATTCAAAAAATGTGCATAAAATGTCAATAAAATGCACATTTAAAAAACGTGCATAAAACATCACGAAAATGTGCATTCAAAAAACGTGCATAAATGTCATAAAAATGCAAATTATGCGACATTTTTTGGAAACGTGCGTAAAACGTCATGAAAATGCACATTCAATGTGCAAAAAATGCCACGAAAATGCACATTCTGTAATGTTTTTTGGAATCGTGCGTAAAACGACACAAAAATGCACATTTTATGACATTTTTTGGATATGTGCATAAAACGTCACGAAAATGCACAATCAAAAAACGTGCAAAAAATGTCACAAAGAGTCGCATTTTGGGATGTTTTATGGAAACGTGCATAAAATGTCACTAAAATGCACATTCAAAAAACGTGCATAAAACGTCAAGAGCACATTCTGTGACGCTTTTGGTAACGTGCATAAAACGGCACAAAAATGTACATTAAAAAAACGTGCATAAAATGTTACAAAAATGCACATTTTTGGAAACGTCACAGAATGTGCATTTTCGTGGCATTTTATGCACATTTTGTTAATGTGCATTTTCATGATGTTTTATTCGCGTTTCCAAAAGATATCACAGAATGTGCATTTTTGTGATGTTTTATGCATGTTTTTTAAATGTGCATTTTCGTGACGTTTTATGCATGTTTCCAAAAAAGTCACAGAATGTGACTTTTCATGACATTTTATGCACGTTTTTTAAATTTGCATTTTCGTGACGTTTATGCACGTTTCCAAAAAAGGTCACAGAATACGCATTTTTTGTGACTTTTTTGCACGTTTCCAAAAAACGCCATAGAATGTGCATTTTCATGATGTTTTATGCACCTTTTTTGAATGTGTATTTTCATGACATTTTATGCACGTTTCCAAAAAACGTCATAGATGTGCATTTTCGCAACGCTTTATGCACGTTTTTTTAATGTGTATTTTCATGATGTTTTATGCACGCTTACAAAAAATGTCACAGAATGGGCATTTTTTGTAACGTTTTATGCACGTTTCCAAAAAACGTCACAGAAAGTGCATTTTTGTGACGCTTTATGCACTTTTTTGAATGTGCATTTTCATGAAGTTTTATGCACTTTTCCAAAAAATGTCGCAGAATGTGACTTTTTGTGACATTTTATGCACGTATTTTGAATGTGCATTTTTGTGACGTTTTATGCACGTTTCCAAAAAATGTCACAGAATGTGCATTTTTTGTGGCGTTTTATGCACGTTTCCAAAAAACGTCACAGAATGTGCATTTTCGTGACGTTTTATGCACGTTTTTTGAATGTGTATTTTCATGACGTTTTATGCACGTTTCCTAAAATCGTCACAGAATGTGCATTTTTGCGACGTTTTATGCACGCTTTTTGAATGTGTATTTTCATGACATTTTATGCACGATTCCAAAAAACGTCCCAGGATGTGCATTTTCGTGATGTTTCATGCATGTCACAGAATGTGCATGTTTGAGACGTTTTATGCACATTTTTTGAATGTACATTGTCATGGCGTTTTCGTAACGTTTATGCACCTTTCCAAAAAACGATGTAGAATGTCACTTTTCGTGACATTTTATGCTCATTTTTTGAATGTGCATTTTCGTGATGTTTATGCATGTTTCCAAAAAACGTCGTAGAATGTGCATTTTCTTGACATTTTATGCACATTTTTTGATGGTGCATTTATGTGACGTTCTATGCACGTTTTCAAAAAAGATCACAGAATGTGCATTGTTGTGACATTTTATGCATGTTTCCAAAAAACGTCACAGAATGTGACTTTCGTGACGTTTCAAGCATGCTTTTTGAATGTGCATTTGATGATGTTTTATGCACGTTTCTAAAAAACGTCACAGAATGTGCATTTTAGTGACATTTTATTCATGTTTTTTGAATGTACATTTTCGTGATGTTTTAATCATGTTTCCAAAAAAGTAATAAAATGTGCATTTTCGTGACGTTTTATGCACGTTTCCAAAAAATGTAGCAACACATGAATTTTCATAACATTTTATGCACGTTTCCAGAAAACGTCACAAAACGTGCATTTTTGTGACGTTTTACGCATGTTTCAAAAAAAGTCAGCGAATGTGCATTTTTGTAACGTTTTATGCAAGTTTTTTTAATATGCATTTTCATGACGTTTTATGAACGTTTCTAAAAAACGACACAAAATGTGCATTTTCATCACGTTTTATGCACGTTTCCAAAAACCATCACAGAATGTAGTTTTTGTGATGTTTTATGCAGGTTTTTTAATGTGCATTTTCCTGATGTTTTTTGCACATTTCCAAAAAACGTCGTAGAGTGTGACTTTTTGTGAAGTTTTATGCACTTTTTTAAATGTGCATTTTTTTGAAGTTTCTAGCACGTTTCCAAAAAATGTCAAAGAATGCGCATTTTTGTGACTTTTACGCACGTTTCCAAAAAACGTTACAGAATGTGCATTCTTTCGATGTTATATACACGTTTCTAAAAAAGGTCACAGAATGTGCATTTTCATGATGTTTTATGCATGTTTTTTGAATGTGCATTTTCAATATGTTTTATGCACGTTTCTAAAAAAAGTCACATAATGTGCATTTTCAAGACGCTTTATGCATGTTTCCAAAAAACGTAGCAGAATGTGCATTTTTGTGACATTTTATGCGTGTTTTCTGATTGTTCATTTTCGTGACATTTTATGAACTTTTCCAAAAAATGTCGCAGAATGTGCATATTTGGGACGTTTTATGCATGTTTTTTGAATATGCATTTTCGTGATGTTTTAAGCACGATTCCAAAAGAAGTCACAAAATGTGCATTTTCGTGACATTTTATGCACATTTCCAAAAAAATGTCACAGAATGGGCATTTTCGTGATGTTTTATGCACAATTTTGATTGTACATTTTCGTGACATTTTATGCACGTTTCCAAAAAATGTCATAGAATATGCATTTTTGTGACATTTTATGTACGTTTGTAAAAAACATCACAGAATGTACATTTTCGTGACTTTTTATACACGTTTTCAAAAAACGTCACGTAATGTGCATTTTTGTGACGTTTTTTGCACATTTTTCGAATGCGTATTTTCGTGACGTTTTGTGCACGTTTCCAAAAAATGTCACAGAATGTGACTTTTCGTGACATTTTTTGCACGTTTTTTGAATGTGTATTTTCGTGAAGTTTTTGTGCATTTTTGTAACGTTTTATGCACATTTCCAAACAATGTCGCATCAAAAAGTGCACATTCAAAAAAGTGCATAAAACGTCACGAAAATGTATATTCTGTGATGTTTTTTGGAAACGTGCATAAAACATCATGAAAATGCACATTATGTGACATTTTTTGAAACGTGCATAAAACGTTTGGAAAATGCACATTCAAAAAATGTGCATAAAATGTTACGAAAATGCACATTCTGTGACGTTTTTTGGAAAAGTGCATAAAATGTCACGAAAATGCATAATTAAAAAACATGCATAAAATGTCACAAAAATGCACAATTTGCGACGTTTTTTAGAAACATGCATAAAACGCCACAAAAATGCACAGTCTATGTCTTTTATATGAATAAAACATCACGAAAATGCACATTCAAAAAATGTGCATAAAATGTCACGAAAAGTAACATTCTGCGACATTTTTTGGAAACTTGCATAAAACGTCACAAAAATGCACATTCAAAAGCGTGCATAAAACATCACAAAAATACACATTTTGTGACGTTTTTTGGAAATCTGCATAAAACATCGAAAAAATGTACAATCTTTGACGTTTTGGAAAAGTGCATAAAATGTCAAGAAAATGCACATTCTGTGACATTTTTTGGAAACATGCATAAAACGTCATAAAAATGCACATTCAAAAAACAAGCGTAAAATGTCACGAAAAATGACATTCTGCGACGTTTTTTGAAAACGTGCACAAAATGTCACGAAAATGCACGTTCAAAATTGTGCATAAAACGTCACAAAAACGCACATTCTGTGACGTTTTTGTTTTTTGGAAATGTGCATAAAATGCATAAAATGTTAAAAAATGCACATTCTGTGACTTTTTTCGAAACGTGCATAAAAAGACAAAAAATTGCACATTCTGTGATATTTTTTGGGAACGTGCATAAAATGTCACGAAAAGTCACATTCTGCAACATTTTTTGGAAACGTGCATAAAATGTCACTAAAATGCACATTCAAAAAAGTGCATAAGATGTCACAAAAATGAACATTCTCTGACGTTTTTGGAAACGTGCATAAAACGTGAAAAAAATGCACATTCTGTGATTTTTTTGGAAACGTGCATAAAAAGTCACAAAAATGCACATTCTGTGACATTTTTTGAAAACGTGCATAAAACGTCCCAAAAATGCACATTAAAAGAAGTGCATAAAACGTCGAAAAAATGTTGGACCCCAATCTTTAAGTGAATTTTAGAAATATAAAAAGTATGAAATAAGTAAGTTTGTATATGAAGTTTGTAATAGATGTGTTTATGTTTCAAGAAAATTGATGAGAAAAGGAATTGATAGATT
>JANIPM010402916.1:0-13793 GCA_027478405.1 Erythroxylum cassinoides | reverse complement strand
TTAATGAATAGAGTCTTCAAGCCTTTCTTAGACCAGTTTGTCATAGTCTTTATTGATGACATATTGGTTTATTCTAACAGTGACAAGGAGCATGAGGAACATTTGAGGCTTGCTTTGAAGATTTTGAGGAAGGAAGAGTTATATGCCAAATTTGATAAATGTGAATTTTGGCTAAGGGAAGTGGTGTTCCTTGGACATGTAGTTTTGAAAAAAGGAGTGCATGTGGATTTCAGAAAAATAGAGGCGATTGTGAAATGGGAAGCACCTAAGAATGTAGCTGAGGTGAGGAGTTTCTTGAGTTTAACTGGGTATTACAGGAGGTTTGTGAAGGGCTTTTCCATGATAGTAGCTCCACTTACCAAATTAACCAGGAAGAATCAAAAGTTTGTGTGGACAGATGAATGTTAGAAAAGCATTGAGGAGCTTAAGTACAAATTGATGAGTGCATCGATTTTGACTTTGCCTTCGAGTAATGATAGATACATAGTGTATAGTGATGCCTTGAGGAAGGGATTAGGGTGTACATTGATGCATATAGATAAAGTGATTGCCTATGCTTCTAGGCTATTGAAACCTTATGAGATGAATTATCCGACGCATGACTTGAAGTTAGCTGCTATAATCTTTGTGTTGAAAATGTTGACGCATTATCTCTATGGAGTCACTATTAGGGTGTTTACAGATCACAAAAGTCTTAAGTATTTGATGAGCCAGAAAGAGTTGAATTTGAGATAGAGAAGATGGTTAGAGCTACTAAAAGAACTTGATGATAGACTACCACCCGGGGAAAGCTAATGTAGTAGTGGATGCGCTGAATAGAAAATCGAGTATGGCATATGTAGAGACAGTGTATCTTCCTCTGTTGAAGGAATTAGCAAAACTCAGGGTGACAATAAGACATGCTGAATTTGATTGTATATTGGCTAACTTTAGAATAAGGCCAGTATTGAACGAAAAGATTAAGGAGTTGAAAGAGTAAGATGAGTATTTGAGCAGGCTCAGAGAATAGATTAAAAGTGGTAAACCTTCTAAAATAGAGGTATGAGAAGATGGGTTGATGGTGGCAGGAAACAGACTATGTATTCCTGATATGCAAAAGTTGAAAGACGAAATTCTTGATGAGGCACATAATGCTCCTTATGCAATGCACCTAGGAAGTACCAGAATGTATAGAGATTTGAAGGGCATTTTTTAGGGAAAGGAATGAAGAAAGAAATTGTAGATATGCTAAACAATGCTTAGTGTGCCAGCAAGTGAAGGCTGAAAACCAAGCACCTTCAGGTAAGCTTAAACCTTTGTCAATTCCAGAATGGAAATGGGAGAAGATTACGATGGATTTCTTAATGGGATTATCGAAGAATAGTAGGAAACATGATGCAATATGGGTGATTGTAGATAGGCTAACCAAGGCGCTCATTTCTTTCCAATTAAACAGACGGACTCTTTAAATTCTTTGGCTAAGAAATACATGGACGAGACAATCAGACTTTATGGGATTCCAAGTTTGATAGTCTTGGATAGAGATCCCAGATTCACCTCCAGATTTTAGGAAATTTTACAGGAGGCTTTAGGAACTAAATTGCATTTCAGTACAACTTTCCATCCACAAACTGATGGAAAATTGGAGAGAACAATCCAGACTCTGAAGGTAATGTTGATAGCTTGTGTTATTGATTCTAAAGGCTTATGGGATAATCATTTGCCTTTAATAGAATTTTCTTATTATAATTCCTATCACTCAGGAATTCAAATAGAACTTTATGAAGCTTTTTATGATATGCAGTGCAGAACTCTTATTTACTGGGATGAGGAAGATGAAAGGAGGCTTTTAGGGCCTGAGTTGGTGCAAGTCACTGTTGACAAGATTAAATTGGTGAAACAAAGACTAAAGCAGTTCAAGATAGAATGAAGAGCTGCACAGATACCCATAGAAAAAAGATGGAATTTGAAGTTGGATACAAAGTGTTTCTTAGAGCTTCTCCATAGAATGGAGTTTTGAGGTTTGGTAAGAAAGGCAAGCTTAGTCCGAGATACATAGGCCCTTATGAGGTCATTGAAAAGATTGGACCTTTAGCCTATAAGTTAGCTTTGCCCTTGGAATTATCTAAGATTCATAATGTTTTCAACGTGTCGATGTTGAAGAAGTACCGATCAGATCCTTCACACATAGTTTAACCTCAGAGGTTTTGTTAAGGGAGGATTTGACATATGAGGACCAACCAGTGGAGATTTTAGATTCAAAGGAAAAGGTTTCAAGAAACAAGGTTGTAAAGCTGGTTAAAGTCTTATGGAGGAACCATTCAACAGAGGAGGCAAGATGGGAGCCTTTGGAAGCAATGGGGGAGAAGTATCCACATCTCTTCAATGACTCAGGTAAGAATTTCGAGGACGAAATTCTTTTACGGGGGAGAGTTGTTGGATGCTTTTTTTTCTAAATTCTTATTAATTGTCTAATTATTTATTTATTTTTTTGTTTAATTATTTATTTTAGAATTGGGTCATTAATTAGAAAATTGAGGGAAGCATTAGAAATTTGAAATTAGAATGAAGTGTAAGAAATTAGTAGGTTTGTGTTAAGTGGATTAAAGGAGTAGAGCCATAAAAGACTAAGGAGGGGCAAAATTGGAAAGGGCAAGTGAAGGGCAATTTTGGAAGAAAAACTATCAAAAAGAATTGAATTAGAAGAAGAGAGGAGAGAATTCGTGAGTAGCCAAGGAAGAGAGAAAAAAACATTAGAGAGAGAAGAAAAGAGAAAAAAATCGAAAAAGCTAGAGAAGGAAGAGGAAAATCGTGAAAAGAAGAGAAGAATCAAGCTTTTTAAGGTAAGTTCATCATCTTCTTCTTGCTTTAGTAAAAAAATGGGTTATTGTGTTGTGAATGAAGAAGTTTTAGATGCTTGAAGGAAGAAGATGATTGAGAGACCCATTTGATTTTTGGGTTTCTAAGTTAGGTTTTGTGTTTTCTAACTTAGATGGACTACGGGTAGGTTAAGTTTGAGCTTGATTTAGGTTATTTCCATTTTGATGTGATTATGGAAATTTGGGAGATTTCCATTTGAATTGGAGTTGAATGAGGTTTTTTGGTTGTGTTAGGAAATCAAGAACAACCTACCTAAGAGCAAGAGGAAGGGCAGAATTAAAATTGGATTTTCAAGAATTATAAGGTGGGTAATTTATTTATAGTTATTGTGTAATGAGGAAAATGCCTTGTGTGTGTATCGTGTGCTAAAATGCCTTGCTTTGAAATGATGTGCGGTGGAAATTGCATTATGATGTATGACATTGAATAAAATTTAATTGTGAGTATGATTATGCTATGCCTTGTATCATGGCATTTTGATTATGCTATGCCTTGTATCATGGCATTTTGATTAAATGGAAAGAAGAAAAGTATGAGAATATGAACTTTTGATTGAATTGAGCAAGAGATTTGATTGTGTTTGGTCAGGAGTGGAACTATTCTGCTCGTCACGTGCACCTTGACAAGAGCCTTCTCTCGGTTGCCCGCTTGTGACATATGAGCTTCGAAGATGGACTCATTTTGTTCATGGTGCAAACTTCGGTTTCATCATTATGTTTCCATGGAACCCTCAAGCCAATTGTTTGTGCATTCACATTTTTATATGTTAAGTTTTAATGAAATTTGTGTGTTATTCTTTGATTATGCATTGAGCTATGAGTTATGAATTGGAATTGTGAATGTTGAACTTGCATTGCTAGATTAAGAAACGACATGGTTGCATATATGAATATTCACATATATGTTGAATTGTGTTGCTTATTGCCAATAGCTATAAATATCTTAGCCACTGAGCTGTGTAGCTCAACCCAATATTTTTCCCACTCCTCAAGTGCAGATCGAGAAGATCAGTGATCCTCGCAAGGCAATTGGGCAAATTCCAAGGTAGTTAGCTTTTGTACTAAGTTAGTGGCTAGACTTTTTAATAGCTTTATAAGCATATTGAACATTGAGCATCCAATGTATTTTTGTAAATTTGTGATAAGACTTTGATGTAATGTCGATATGTAATTAAAGCTACGTATGGAAGCTATGTATGAAATTTATTTTGATTTGGAAATGAATTGAGAATTGAAGAAGTTCTGCTGTGGATGTGCTTATTATCTTGTAGTGTACATTTCATTTTTCCAGTTTTCCATAGGGGTAAAATTGTATACTGAATTCGGGGGAAAAACTAGATTAATCTAGGTTGAGTTAGGCAAAGTGATCTTACTAGAAGTTTTAGTTTATCCTCTTAGCTTTCCAATAGTATAAAGTATGTAAATTTTGGATATTGGAGTTGAGAGATATAAGCATTACAAGTGGTGATGCTACATAGGACGTATACTCAAGAATAGCTATGCTAAATGGTGAGAATTAATGGCGTTGATGAATTAAATGAGTAGGGATTAGTGGATTGAATGGATCAAAGTTGGTGTTTGTATAGATATGAAGTGGTTTTACACTAGAAGGGGTGAATTTGAGAAGATTATGAGTGAAAATAATGTTAGAATGAAAGTGGGAAGCATTGGAGAAGCTTTGGAGGGGTTTGGGAAACCCCCATATCTGTTTAACGGCCTTCTCGAGCCAAAAAAGACCCCTAGCATTGCCCATGGATGTCCATTAAATGGACCTTCATGGCTAAAAAGGGCTCCTGATCTCGACAATGTTCATTAAATGGACATGACACGGGACAACTATAGTAAATCACGATTTTAGACCCTTTTAAAGCCAGAATCTCACTTTTTGATCTTCATGAAAGTTGTAGATCTAGAATTCGTAATTAAAATGGTCCAGGAACGAACTCAATCTTACATATTCAGCAAAAGGTATGGCAATTGCGCCAAGATAGGTACAAAATGATTAAGAACATACGCATGTTGGATTCCTTTGGTCATAACTTCCTCATCCGACCTCTAAATGAAGTGATTCTTAAAGCAATAGACTCTTAAAGAAATTTTATACCTCTACATAAAAATTGGTAACTTTTTGTTTTGAATTGGAAGAGATTGATGGTAAGAAAATGAGAGATCAGTTGGAAGAACATAACTGGGTTACGAACATACTTTGGGTTTTTAGGCATATCTTGAGCTATAAAGCTTCGAATGAGGTGGTCTTGTTTTGAACTAAACTAGAGACATAGAGCTACAATTGTATTGAAGAAGTCAAATTGAGATGTTGTTGATTGGCTGGTGTGAGCATGCCACCCCTGTGAGATGACAGCTAATAAGGGTCCATTGAAATAACCCTTCAAGGAAACCTACTCACGCTTTATGACTACGTATGGATTGTTGGGCTTCGAAAACGGGGCCCAAAAGATACTTTACATCAAACATAATGCATTATACTCTTAGTAGCATATTCTACATTTTATGCTTGTGTCTTCATCAGGAATAGGACTTCAATACTCACTTTTGAATCATTAGATATTCATTTCTAATTTGTTCTTTCATTGATTGATGCCTTGACTCTCTTTCACTCAATCTCTTGCTCATCACCTGAATATGGGAAGGAGAGTGGGGGTGAGCTTAAAAGCTTGTGGGTAACAAGTTTATAATCGAAAACAAGAAAAACCATTGAAAATGCTTAATGTCATAATCACTTTGCATCAAAATCCATAAAAGACATAGTTCCCAAATTCTCACATTATCAACAATTCATAAGCAACATAAGTCATGCATTCAACCAAAATTGTTAACACATTCGAGGCACATAGTCACATCAGAAATGGTTTGGGTAGGTCCATAATAGAACATGCTAACACATTCCTACAAAATGGTCCTATGTAGTTGTAAAATTCCCCTCTTCAAGCTTTGAATTCCTTGCTTAAAGACTTGCTAAAAAATTCCTCTCCTCCAGCTCTTCTTGTGTAACACCCCACTCCTGCAAGACCCGAACCTGACATCGATGGTGATATTCGAGTCCGTATCCCGCAAGAGTGGTGTGCTAGAGCATTAAAACAATCAAAAGTCAGTATAATTTTTTTTAATAATTGCAAATTTGGGCCCATTCCAAAAACAAAACATATTACACTTTGATCAAGCTCTTTCGCCAAACCTTTTTCCAATCGGAAAGTTATACACAACAATTATACTCAAATACACAAGATACAATAATTTGCAAAAATTACAATTCAGTGCGAAAACAAAGGGACACAATGCAGATGTAAACTGATCCCGACCTCTTCTTTCACTCAAATGCAATAGATATACTCTCGTTGCCTAATGGGGTATTCTTCTAAGTCCTGAAAAATAATTACAATTTTTGGATGAGTTTTGTGAAATCAATGAGTGACCATCATCTATAGCTCACCCAATCACATAACACATAATTCACACATCTCACATTATTTCACATTTCACATTATTTTACATTCACATTATTTCACACTCACATTATTCACATTTGATACACTTAATCCTTCATATTATGCATAGGCAATGCACGTGAGAGTCACTTTTCATTTGTTACTTTGTTGTGACCGAGCGCGTAAACTATCCCACATAGGGCTCATTAATAACTGTCCCTTATCCACTTGGGGGATACAGGGCTCATTAAAAGTTGAGCCTGAGACTATGATTCACTTTTGAGCTCGAGGCTCATTTCCACTCGTTGAGCTTTAAGCTCTAATTATTGGCTACTCTGGTCACAACTGCCATTATATTTCACGCATTCATGCAATGGCATGCATCGCTCACATTTGCATATCCCATTCAATCACTTTCTCATGTCATCGGACCTTAGTTCGGCATTTAACATTAGAGTTGAAAATTCACACGTTCATTCATATGCAAATGCACATTCATAACACATTTATCAATCACATTAAGTACACATAGTTCATCCAATTCACATTCAAGTAGCACTTCAATATCCAAATCAGCATCACAATCATCGGACCTCCTGTCCGGAAACCAATATAGTCAATCACATTCAGCAGTCAATTTATACAAAATGAAACAAAGCAAACAATAAAGTGAGACCATCTCGGTCTACTCACAGTATGCTCCAGATTAGCAATTGCTTCCAAGATTTGGAAACTTCTGAATGCGAACAATTAACCTGCATATCACAATTATGCAATACACATATTGCATATACACATTAATAACTTTGCACAACTATAGCATTTATTTATGCACAAATATGTATATGGACTATGTAAAATGCATAACCAATGACAATCCCGGGTATACAATCAAATTTCACATCTTATCAAATTTCCCATTTTATAACTCAATTTCACATCTCTATTAAACACATGTATTTGGTACTTTAATACCAATAATTCACTTATTAATGTTATTCCAACATTACATGATCACACCTTATCAAAACTCTCATTTCTTCTTATAAATTCTCCCAAAATTCCAGACCTTCGGGTCTATCGTTCACTTTCAATTCAAAAAGTGAAATTGATGTAATGTGGTCCTAATCTCTTCTAGGAAAGTGTTTCTCAATGTCTTATGTTTCTATTGACACAAAAATCGCTCAATTTGGTCAAGAAAGTTGGAAGCTTTGCCTCAACCATTTTTTGGGTTGTTCATATACAAAAACAGTGTACTATAGCCAATTTCCATCTAGAAATTGAACATCTTAGAGAATGAATCAAAATTCAAATTCTTCAGACAATTAGTAGTCCTATTTCTCTACTTCATTCCAAATTAAAAACCATCTCATTTGGATGACTATAGATCAAGATATAACCGAAATACCCAACATGTTCAGTCAAATCACACCAGTTCATACACTTCCAACAGATTCTTTCATTTTCATTTAACCCATCTTTTCCAATTCAACACCAATTAATAAAAATTTTCATAGAGAGGTTCAAAAATGTTCTAGGAATCCATTGGTTCAAAAATCATGTCATTTTGAGGTCTAGAGAAGAAGTTATGAACAAAAGAAGCAACCATGTTCAAGTTCTCACTCTTAACGAACCTATGTTGGCGCAATTGCCCTAACTTTCACTATAGATGTTGGAATAATTTCATTTTTAGACGGTTAGAAAGAGGACATCTAGAGATAAAACTTTAATGAAGAACAAAAATTGAAATTTTGTCGTTTTCTGGGTCAAAACACACAGACCGTGTGATCCAACAAGGTCAGGCCGTGTAACCTTCTGTTGAAATAGTGTCCCTGCGCCCAAAAACACACAACCCGTGTGAATTTACACGGGCAGGCCGTGTAACCTTCAGGTTAACTAAAATTTTTATCTCCAAAACTCCTCCAAAAGGTCCTAAACCCATTCTAACCTTACATACACTCTTAAGCATCCCAAATTCACCTCTTCTTATGCAATTATCACTCCATAACCATTTAAACACAAATTATAATGCATTCACTACCAAATCCCAACTCATTTAAACCATCATCTCTATGGATAACTCCTTCAAATATATCCAATTTCAACTCAACATCCTCCATGCACATCTCATATTCCCCACTTGATCATAAACACCCAAATATAATACATTCTCACACACCCAAAACATAACACAACATAAACATTTATCCATAACTTTTGCTGCACTCAATTTCCTAAATTCATGACAAGATTTGGGACTCTTAAAGACAAAATTAAAAGTCAATGTCTTCACAAGAAATGTAGCCAAACGCCTCAAGTTTAGTCCAAACAAAAATCATCTCAATTGCTCAACTATAGAAGAAGTTATGGCTAATACATTGAAGCATACTCAAAGATCATATTGCTGCAAAAATTTCCAGATTTTCAAACTTTCACTATTTTACATTTAACTCATCTTCTACTTCTTCCATTACATTTCCTCACTACATTTCCTCATCACTATCTACCCAATTCCACTTAATACATCAATCACAAACAAATCATGATCTATAATGGTCACTAACCAAATACAGAGCATATATACCTACCCATTCATAACCAATTTTCTACACTCATCTAAACCTCACTTTGAAGATCAATCAACCTCAACCTCTCTAGACCATTACATGAATTATTACTCATTCTACATATTCAAAAACAAGACATGTACATAATTGTTTTTCATCACCCATAACACATACATAAACTTTACAAAATCAAGTCATCAAATCTCAATTTACCCTTCATTCTAGCATAAACCAAACTCCTTATCAAGGTCATTTGACCTCTATAATATTTCTATAAATCATTACTCATTAATAACACAAATTTTACACATCCTTCACTATACATGACACCCATATACTGAAAACCACATCTCATGAAATTAACCTCTAAATATCATCACAAGTGCTTCATTTAACCAAAACCCATGATATTTGACAAGATACTTACTTGATTTAGCTCCAAACTCTTCAAACTCTCACTCAACCCTAGCTCCCAAGCAACCCACGTTCATCATCATCTTGGGGTTGGAAGGTTTGGGTTTTTGGTGAGAATGGAAGAGAAAGCAAGATAAAAGAGTAGCATGAAAGATGGTCAAAGATCAAAAAGAAGAGAGGAAGAAGAGAAGCCACGAAATTGATAGAGGAAAGCCAAAATAAATCACCAATGGCCTTTAAAAGGAGAAGCATCGTGGAGCACAATAAAAAGGGAGGGTCTTTTAATACACATAAAAGTTTAAGACATGGTTAGGCAAGTGACACTTGTCACTTGCCACGTGTCTTATTTCTAAGGCACTAAGTTGGCTTATTTCTAATCAAATTTCAATTTCTACTCCAATTTTTTCCCAAAATTTCAATTGCTCTAGTTAATAAATCCGAAAATCATTTATCTAAATTTCCATTGCCATTTGACAGTAAATTCTACTACCAGTTAACAAATGTCTTACCACTTGGCATTTTTCCCAATCCAAAAATTGCCCCAAATTTTTCAGAATTTTTTTTCCAAAATTCTCCAAAAAATTATAAATCAACAAGTACACTCTCCAAGACAATTTTCAAGACCAACAAATCACAATTCTCAATAACAATCACATTTATTAATAATTATACCCGGAATGTCAATGAATGCATGTATAATTATTGTTATGTGGAAAGATTCACTATTCATGTGCATGTGCACCTTATGTAATGCATGAGCATGAGATGTGTTTTCCTAATTTCTCTGATTGAACTCACATGTACCAAATTTCTAGGGTTCAAACCCTTTGTATGGAAACGGAATGTTACACAATGCTTATATTAGTAAGTAATAATTATTAAGAATGAATATTAAAGCATAAATTTGACATACATTTAGTTCTCTACATCGGCTGTTGACGAATGGCACACCGTCATGCTTCTTAGTATGAATATGCAAAAACAACTGACGAGGTGTAGGCCTTATGCCCGTAGACTTTTCCTGCATAATAATAAAATGTTCTAAGTTTAACTAGAATTTATAAAAATTTCAGCAGAGTCTCCTCTATTTTTATTATATTACCCCCTGTTGAACAAAGAAAATAACTCAACACAGCCATATATGACACCAAACATTTATATCATGATCATTATCCATACTACACAAATTTTCATCACAACATTCACACATCAATTTAAATTCAAATACAATAAAGTAAAAAGTGAGAATATAAGTGTAATATTTAGATACTTACAAGTCTCTGTGCATACTTATGGTGGGTAATTGATCCTCCCACATGAATAGGAAGACTGTCTCCCCCTGGGCCTCCACGTCTGTTGGTCGAGTTATGCCCTAAGATGAATATAAGGCGGTCGTACACTAGCCTTGCATATTGCATCAATAAAGTCGCGATAATGTGTACGAGCTTGCCTCTCTCGTAGACTATGTATGACCCCATCGATACCAGAATTCCAGTAAAAATGTTTCTGAAATTCACAGGAATAAATTCGATAACATATAATCTATTAATATTTATGTTATTAATGTATACAAATAAATGAAAAAAGAAAATTATTTGCATATTGTACCTCAAACTCTTGAAAGTAAAATGTCTTTATGGCCTGAGATATCTTCTTCCATACATAACCCTCATAATCAATTCTCTCCTTAAATGTAGATATCATATGTCTGGAACACGGTCCAGACGGAATCAACCTAATATAAGAATAAATAATTTTATACCATTTGCAAAAATTTAAACCTATAACTTAATTATAAAAATATATAGTGTTTCATGTCATTTCACTTACAAATTATTGGCTATTATTATATACTTTCTTCCATCAGATCCCTCAGCTCCAGGCTGGCGGTCGTTTGCTTCATCCGCTATAGGGGTAGTGGATGATGTATGAGTGGTGGATTGTGAAGCATCAGTAGTTACAGGTGATGCTTCATCTGCAACTGTAGGTCGTGGAGGCGAAGATAGTGATTCAGTTGTAGCTGGAGACTGTGATGGGCCACCCTCACAGTAAGTTCCTTCGAACATGCGTCTGAACCTAGGCCGCATGAAATCATGTTACCTCTTTGGTCCCATATTTCTACCTGAAATTTTTTGTTTATTGAATTTTGTAGAAATATAAGAATTTGAATTTGAATCCAATATTTTACACAATATATGTAATAGGAAATAAGGCGATTAGTTGAATATCATACTGAAGTACAAACTTTGAATTCAATTATGAGAATAATTGTTATAGTCATAGAACAATAATATAATTAGTTTAAAGTAGAGTATAGTGTATTGCAGAGATACATGACAATGATATAATTATTTTGCTAGATTCCAAGTGACATGAGAGTTGGTAAAGGTAAATGAGTTCCCGATGGTTGGATTCTTGAGAATATTCTTGACATGTTCAAACGCACCAATGGTAACAGTAAAAGTTCTTTCCTCACGTGTTTGGTTTTGAACACCTTCTTGCAAGAGCGTTTCCGCTATTGCTAAAGTTGTAGATGAAACGTTCAGAAACGGTTTACTTACAACACAATAGGAAGGAACTTACATATTGTCAGATTAGATACTTATTAAACAAACCTATCCTGAAAACTTATACGTACGTGAATGTCTGTGGAATTGCCAACTTTTCCAAAGCAACCGATTTCCCTAATCCTTCATCGACCATTATGTCATTGCTCCCGCCTCCTTCGGCATATATGTCATCTTTGAGATTCAAGCAACCTTAAAACAACATGTATTATATATCATCAAATGTGAATATATATAATAGCTTCATAAAGAGAAATGAGATGTACATAATAAGGAAAGTGATGTTGTTCAGATGACACTATACACTTTGAAGCAGAAGATCAATCATGGAAGGCAAACGATCATTACTTAAAGAAGTGAAGATTGTTGCTGCATCCTTTATTCCTTTGGCAAGGACAATTTTGCCACATTCCTCCCAACGGAATGAGTTACTACCATCCAGAGCCAAACGCCATGTCGACATTCCTTGATTAAGAATTTGAATTAAATATTTGACAGAATATATTGAAAAGTTTGAAATGATCTTCTTTGTCGAATAAAATATTCCACTACATACACAAATTAATCGCTATCATAACTTAATTGTAAATTACAATCATCTTCATTTTTTGAAGAATAAGAATCAAAATCTAGCTCCTCTTCAGATCTTTGATCCTCGTCCTCTTCCCCAGATAAAATTTCAACATATTCGTTAGATGGATCGTTCAAAGGTTCATTATTATCATATATGGATGCATTTATAAAATAAGCATCTTCTTCCTAAAACGCTTCACTTTCAATTCTCTTTTCTCCTTTTCCATGTGATTCAAAAATACTTCTATATTTAACTTTGCAAACCGTCAACCAATCTGACTTATCTCGTCGTAAGCTGAAAAAAGGGACATAACATACCTGTTTCGCTTGCATAGCCAACACGGAAGGTTCAAATTGTCTCAATCTTCTGCGGTTGTTGATTTCAACAAGATTGTATCAGCTATGTACTTTTGTTCTAATATTTGGAGTCGGGTCAAACCAATCACACTTAAATATCACAATTTGCTTGATTGGCAACGCAAGTACTCAACTTCAAGTATCTCAATAATTTTACCATAGTAATCCATCAATTCTCCCTGTATGGAAACTCTATTATTTATTGTTGCCATGCTATGACCATGACATTCTGTATGATATTTGTATCCAATAACAAAATACACTAGATACGATTTAACAGTTCGCAGAGGTCCCTTAGCAAGATCACAAATGAACTTGTTCTCTATTAAATTTTCTAAGGTCTACATAAAAATAAATTATCATATCTATGATTATAATGTTATTTCAACACTTAAATCTTATAAATCAATTATGAGAATATTTGTAAGTGGAAACTTACATATCTCTCAAACTATCGTGCAAAGTGTCTTCTAACCTCATCATTTACTTCATCCTGTATGCTGTCTGGCATGATGTCGCGTAATAATGCCTCGTATAATCTAATTATATTATTATGTATTTTAGTTATGAAAAAGATAAAATTTGAAAACCAATATAATAATTTTTAACTTACTGCACGAAAGGTTGAACCTCTTGACAGTTTAATAAAATGTAACCATGGGCAGCCTCAATTTCTTGCGCTGTTAATTCTTCTTGTTGCACGTCCATATACTTGCCCAGGATATGTGAAAATGGATAAGTTACCATCAACATCACTCGTTCCTCCCCCATCGTCATTACGAGGAACTTTTCTTTCTCTTGTGTGAAAATGTGGCTCAAAATAATGTCCACAAAATGTACTAGCTTCCTCCACTAAATAAGCACTACATATGGAACCTTCAACTCTAGCCTTGTTTTTGACATTTTTCTTCAAGTGATGCAAATACCTACATTAGAAAATATGGTTATTACAATTTAATAGTTAAAACATGTTATTACTTCAATTACAATAATTTGAATTTGAATTACCTC
>JANIPM010402892.1:0-13798 GCA_027478405.1 Erythroxylum cassinoides | reverse complement strand
AAGCTAAGAAATGAAGAAACCCTAGCTCAACTCTCTTCTTTTCTCTCAACCACTGAAATCTCTCTTCTTTCTCTCTTTGATTTGTTATTTCTCTTCTTTTTCATGACACTCTATTTTTCCTCTTCAATTCACGTTTTTTCCCCTTCTTAAAATAACAAGCCAACATTTCTTCTTCCATTTCTACCTTTAATGAGTCCAAAAAGTCCATTTTACCCTTCCTTATAGGCTTATGATCTTTTAACTTTAAGTCTCTTGCCAAAAACACCCTTGAACATTCTTATAACCTTAACACCTTAATTCCACTTACACATTCAATAAATCCTACTAACTTTGACATAATTAAATAATTACAAAATGATTAGTCTATCAAAACCTCAAAATTAGTTAAACCATCTTATTCATCAAAAAAAATTTTGGGAGCCAACACCAACTCTATACATTCATTTATTACCCCACATCTGCCATCTAAATTGCATTGTGAGAGAGAGATGTTAAAATTTGGTTTAAAGGTGAGTGCTCAGGTAGGTAGTATTACAATGATTGGAGAAGTATGTAGAGGGTGTATTATTCGGGTTGACCAAGCTGAGTTGAAAGCCAATTTGATAATATTGCAATTCAAAGCAATAGACCTTAGGTATGAACTGACTTACTGCATATAGGACTGTGATAAATTGTTACACTGAGGAAGTTATATTTTAATCTCTTACATAACTAAGAGTAATATTTCGAGGTGTTAATCAGGTAGTGCCAACCAGATTGATTTCATCAATGAGCGCTTTTACACTGATTTGAAGTGGATGTGAAGCTTATTTAGCTTATATGAATGATACTCGAGTTTAATAGAAATTACATAGTATTCCTTTTGATAGGGATTTTCTAGATGTTTTTCCCACTAAATTGTGAGGATTACCATCAGATAAGGAAACAGAGTTCACCATTAACCTTGCCCCAGGTACTGCTCCTATATCTGTTCCTCCTTGCAGGAGTTGTTAGATAAAGGTTTTATCAGGCCTAGTGTGTAACCTTAGGGAGCTCCAGTTTTGTTTGTGAAGAAAAAGGATGTGACTTTAAGATTGTACATTGATTATAGGCAATTAAATCGGGCGACAGTGAAGAATAAATAACCCCTACCGAGAATAGATGATTTACTCGATTAGTTATAGGGAGCTTCTGTGTTTACTAAACTGGATTTGAGGTCAGGGTATTACAAATTGAAAATAGGAGAAGTTGATGTACCAAAGAGTACATTCAGAACTAGATATGGACATTTCTAGTTGTTGGTGATGCCTTTTGGATTGACGAATGCTCCAGCCGTTTTTATGACATTAACGAATAAAGTATTCTGACCTTATTCAGATCACTTTGTTATTATATTCATAGAAAATATCTTGGTGTATTCTAGGAGTAGAGAGGAACATTATGAGAATTTGAGGTTAATTTTACAGATAATGAAAGAGAAGCAATTGTACGTTAAGTTCAGTAAGTGTGAATTCTAGCTTGATCAGATGGTATTTTTGGGTCATGTAGTGTCTGGACAAGGTATACAGGTAGACGAAAGAAATTAGAGGTAGTGATGAAGTGGGAAGCACCTAGAAATGTGTTTGAGATTTGTAGTTTTCTTAGGCTAGTAGGTTATTACAGGAGGTTTGCTGAGGGGTTCTTATTGATCTCAACCCTTTTGACTAAGTTTTTAAGGAAGAACATACCTTTTCGATGGGCTGACGAATGTCAAAAGATCTTTGATGAGTTAAAACGTTGATTAACTATCGCACCGGTGTTAGTTATTCCATCTGGATCTAGAGGATATGTTGTATACAGTGATGCTTCATACCAAGGATTAGGGTGTGTTTTGATACAGTATGGTAGAGTGATTGCTTATGCTTCAAGACATTTAAGGCCTTGTGAGTTCAATTATCTAGTTCATGATTTAAAGTTTGCTGTAATAGTGTTTGCTATGAAAATTTAGAGACATTATTTATATAGTGAAACATTTCATATTTTTATGAATCATCGAAGTTTGAGATATTAGTTGAGTCAAAAGGAACTTAATATAAGACAAAAGAGGTGGATTGAGTTGCTTAAAGATTATGATTGCACAATAGAGTATCATCCAAGTAAGGCTAATGTTGTAGCTGATGCATTAAGCAGGAAATCTAATAGCAGTGTAGCACAAATTCAAGCATCGAGGTTACCAAATCTAGTTCAACTAAGAGAACTGAATGTTGAGCTACGTATGAAGCATTATTAACTACGTTGAAGCTTAGACTGATATTACATGGAAGGATTATAATAGATTAAAGCAAAGACCTAGAAGTAGTGAAGATTGTAAAGAAGCTAAAATATAATTCGAGTCTAAGTTTGAGTTGAGAAATGATACAGTGTGGTCGAATAAGAGATTATGTGTACCAGATGTTGACGATTTAAGAAAGGACATTTTAGAGGAAGCACATATAGCAACCTATGCTATGCATCCTGGTACTACCAAGATGTACAATACTCTGAAAAAGCATTTTTAGTGGCCAGGGATAAAAAAGCAAGTGGTTGAGTATGTTGCCAGATGTTTTACATGCCAATAAGTTAAGGCAGAACATCAAGCACTAGTTGGGAAATTGCAGTCATTACCTATTTCAGAGTGGAAATGGGAGAGGGTTACAATGAATTTTATTATGGGTTTATTGAGAACTCCAAGGAAACATGATACCGTTTGGATCATAACATATTATATCAGATCGAGATCCTAGATTTACTTCTAGATTTTGGGGTAACCTACAAATAGCATTAGGTACAAAGTTAAATTTTAGTACAAAGTTTTATGCTTAGACAAATGGACAGAGTGAGAGGACTATTCAGACTGTTGAGGATATGCTTAGGGCTTGTATCTTGGAGTTTCAAGGAGCATGAGATGAATATGTAGCTCTCATTAAAGTTGCATGTAATAATCGACATCATAGTAGTGTTGGTAGGCATTTTATGGTCGAAGGTCTCGAGCACCTTTGTACTATGATGAAGAAGGCCCATAGTTGATTCAATATACAGTTGATAAGGTAAAATTAATCCATAGTAGGATTAAGGCAACTTAAGATAGGCAAAAAAGTTATGCAAATCAGTGTTGAAGGGATATGGAGTACCAAGTATGAGACAAGGTATTTTTGAAATTGTCGCCCTGACGAGGAGTGCTAAGGTTCGCTAAAAAGGGAAAGTTAAGCCCTAGATATATCAGTCCTTATGAGATTATTGAGAGAGTTGGACCATTAGCTTATAAATTAGCATTATCGTAAAAAATGTCTCAGATTCATAATGTATTTCATGTTAGTATGCTCAGTAGATATCGACCAGATCTAGCATATATATAAATGGAACATGAGGTTAAGATTGCAACTAATTTGAGTCATTTCATCTATTTTCCAATTATCATATATAATTGAACACCTAAAATAAATAAACTAAAAATTGATAATAGATTCATGTCATCTATTTTCTAGCTATTGTATATAATTGAACACTTATAAGTTTTTATTTATAAGATTACTTTTTTTGTCTTACAATTGCTTGATGGGAATAATTCAAAAGTAATGTTTTATAGTTTCAAAATGTTATAATTCAACTTTTAAGCTAATGTATAAGTGCAATTGGGTATGAAAGGAATTCAAATACATTTGAATTTATCTATTCTGAAAACGAAATAGAATAAATCACAAAAGATTGAATGATTTGGCCTTTGTTTGATATAAATTAAAGCTTTGAAAAAGATATATTATTATTATTAGTAAGTTGAATATAATTTTTTGTAATTTCTTAATAATTATTTTTATTTGTTTACTACGATTCTTAATTGAACAAGTAGTTTGATAGATCTAATTTGCTTTAACTATATTAATCTTTTTGTAGATATTTATGAGAAACCAAGTTTCATCTATGAAAGTGGCTTAGAAGATAATCTTTAATGAGAAACTATTGACATGTCATTTGGTGCAATAGATTTGAATAATGACGATAATAAACTCCTTTCAATAATGAGGATTTGTACAAAATTAAAATTGACATCAATGCGATTTGAGTGTCTATGCCTTGAATTGAAGTTCTAGGTTTTTAGTTTTCTCTTTTTCTTTTAATTTGACTTGTATTTGATATATATATATATATATTAAATTCTATATCTACAATATAAATATAAAATTTTAAATGTAACTATTTTTGTTTTAGGTCTTACTTCTACATTGATGTATTCTTCGACAAGAACTCTTGTTTTAATGCTTATAGACCTATATTATTCTTACTACATGATATTAAATGTAATTATTCTTTACTTTACAATGTAAATTGTAATATTTTAAGTACCTTATATTATTCTTAATTTTATATCTATATGATAATTAAACAATCTTTTTTATATTAATTGTAATTGTTTATATGTGAAATGTGTAAAAAGTAATATTAATAAAAATAACGAGATATTTGTTATTTTAAGTTTATATTATTATTTTTTAAGGTAGCTTTAACATAAATTAATAATTATATAGCACATTATATTGAGAGCATATTGTTATAATTTTATAAAATTTAATTACTATTTTACAATTCTAAAAGTTATTTTCATATTTACTGAAATCGATATTACACTATACCAAAATCAAATTGCCTATAGTATTCATAACAGTACTTTCAAATTAGACAGACAAAGTCGTAGTTTTTCTGCATTGCCTAGGCGAGTGGGGAAAATAACCATAACAATTTACAAGTCGTTGTTTTGTCTTTTTGTATTTTCTTGAGGTAGTCTTTTGGCGAAACTATTCTTCTGTATGAACAATGCAGGTGTCAATCAAAGATCGTCCCAGATCATGGCTCCCCTCACTAAGAAGCCAGCTCCTACTAGTTCTAGAACTGAAGGTGAGGAAACTGAGCTGGCGTAACTTTCCTCGTGAACCATTTTGCTAGACTTGGTTGTTGTCTTTTTCTTCCAATCCAAAATGATTCCATTGAGCCTCGTCGACTAGTGGTTGTCTTCCTTTCCACGATAGTATCTGTAGTTAATATAACTTTTTTTTCAATCGCTAAATATTCTACTGCCGGTAAAAACTTCACTGGGCTCGTTGTTAAGCATGGATAGCTTGAAAAACTTTAATTTCTCAATGCTTACCACGGAGTAGATGTTCATATAAGCTGTTAACTCCAGTTGACATGCATTATCTCTAATTTCGTAAATGATTTTGAAAGGGCCACATCGAATTGGCTTGATCTTCTTACCCACTCCTCGCACTCGTTCTTTACCCAAGTGTAACAGAACAAGGTCACCCTTATGGAAATTATCCTTCACACGATGTCTGTCGAGGTATTCCTTGTATTTTTTGTTGAGCCCTTAGTAGTTGTTGTTCCACTTCTTGATGTATATTCCTGATTTGATCTAGAAAACCGCTGAGCTTTTATCTTCGCCTCTCTCTAGTTATGGAGTTGACGCGACGATGAACTCCAAATCGAAAGTACTCAAGGTCGGAAGCCCAAGCAAACTTTTGATGTGAATTGTTTTTTTTTCACCAAAACTTTTGATGGTGAATTGTTTGTTGAACTATACAAGTTGTGATTAATGGCGAACTGTAAGAATGGAATACTCTACTCCCATGTTTTGGGGCGTCGAGCATTATATCCTCGAAGAAGGTGTACAATGGCCCTGTTAATCACTTAGCTTTAACCAGCAATTAGATGAAGTGCTCTGCTTTAACTATCCATCTTGGCCATAATGAACGCTTTTACTAGAGAACCTGTTATGTCGATCAGATATAATTGAGTTGGCTGATTTAGATATGCTACACAAAACACATCCTTCTATAAAGCGGGCCGCATCTTACTGCATTCATGGCCAAAAGACACAGCAAAACAGAATTTGTGGAGTCCTTGTCCGCCCAAAGTGGTATCTCATCCGCTCGCCGGCTCTTGGTATGCAAAAACGATTCCTCTGCAAAGAAGCCTGTCACGCAGCTCAAACTAAGATGGTTTCCCTGATTTTTTCTTCAACCAACATCTTTTGAAGATCTGGATCCTCACTATTCCACTTAGTACACTCATGAAAATTTGGCTGCATTTGCATAAATACCGTTAAACAAAGTCCTGCTACTGGTCTGCCAATTTGTTAGGGATGTCCTCCTTGTATTTGATCACAAAGGCGGAATTGATGCAGGTATATATATGTCACCCACTTCATGCGTTGAGCTTGCTATAATCTAGACTACGTCTGTAAATGAAGAAAAAGAAAGTTTGAAAAAGAGATGTTTTCTATATTATTCTCTATAAATTACAATCATATATATAGGAGAGCATTGAATCCTTAGTCAAATATGTGAGTATTCAGATCCTATACATAGCTGTACAAATAAGGAATGATTTCCTAATTATTTGCTAAATAGAATCTGTCAAGTATCTGTCAACACTCCCCCTCAAGCTAGATCCAGAAGATTAACAAATCTAAGCTTGCTTAACAATCGCTGAAATTGAGCTGAAGGTAAGACCTTAGTGAATACATCTTCCAATTGATCAGAAGATCGTACATAACGTGTTTTGATAAGCTTTGACTAAACTTGCTCCTGAATGTAGTGACAATTGGCCTAGATATGTTTTGTTCTTTTGTGAAACACAGGATTTGCTGCAATGTGCATAACTTTTTAGTTGTCACAAAAATAGAGTTATTGGAGTATCTCAAGGACTAGTCAAATAAAAAGAATGTGTTAAAGCCAAACAAGTTCATATGCAGCAGTTGCCATAGCTCGATACTCGACCTCTGCACTAGAGCGAGCTACTACATGTTGTTCTTGCTTTTTCATGAGACCAAATTACCTCCAACCAACACACAATATCTAGTTGTTGAACGTCTGTCAATTGCATTACCATCCCAATTTAAATAAGTGTAACCTTCAACATTGGTATATCCATTTTGATTCATAACAATCCCACGACCAATCAATCCTTTTAGGTAACATAGAATGTATTTCACCATGTTCAAATGATAGACAATGCGAGCATGCATATGCTGACTAACGAGCTTAACAACATACAATATATCAGGTCTAGTAATAGTTAAATAAGGAAGTTTTCCTACAAATTTTTTATAATAATTGGGACTGTTGAGAGCTTCCTTATTCAAATCATTGTTCAATTTACTGTTTAAAAGGGTAAGAGCAGGTTTTGAATCTGTCATACCTGCTTTTTGAAGCAAATCTTGAAAGTGTTTGTGTTGGTTAAGACGGAAACCTTTGTTGGAAGTTGCCATCTCAATTCCTAGAAAGTACTTCAATGGCCCAATATCCTCAACTAGAAATAATTTTTACTGATGTTTCTTCAGTTTGTTGATTGAATCTTCATTATTTCTAGTCACAATAAGATCATTTACATATATAAGCATCATCAACTTTTCAGTCTTTCCAAGTAAAACATACAATACTTTTTGAGAACCCAATTCCTTCAAAAGCTGAACACAACTTGGCATGCGATGCTTGTGGACTTTGCTTTAATTCGTACATAGATTTATGAAGCTTACATAATAAGTTTGGATCACCATGTTACAAATGACTAGGAGGAAGTTTTATAAGGACTTATTCTTCGAGATCTCCATGTAGGAAGGAGTTTGTTACATCCATTTGAGATAGTGACCACCCATTATTCATGGCCACTGATAACAAAACTCGAACTGTAGTCATTTTTGCAACTGAAGCAAAAGTTTCCTTGTAATCTAAAGAGGTTTAAGTGGGGAAAAGGTGTTGAATGTATTCAACATATACATCTTATATATATACAAGTATAGTTGTAGAAAAGTAGGATCTGGTTACAACAAAAAGATAACATCAATTTGAATATGGTAACTAATTAGATAAGGATGTATATACTGAATACAATCAACACCTTTTCCCACTTATTCCTTTTTATGGCATCAAAGCCCTCTGCTCTAACAAGTGCATAGATCCTCATGACAAACACTTGTGATATAGTCAACACACAAACAACCTCTCAAATTTGCCAAGCTACAAATCTAATCTCCTTGAATGCAACACAACATCTTCCTTAATATAATTTACCCCATATTTCTGTGTAAATCCTTGAGCTACCAGATGCGCTATATGGTGATCAATTGATCCATTAGATTTGAGTTTTGTTTTGTATAGCCATCGATATCCAATTGCTTGTTTTCCTTTAGGAAGATGTATGATACTCCAAGTGTTGTTCTTTGTAAGTGCTTTTAGCTCATCATCCATAGCTTGCCTCCCAATGTATTAAGTTTGAGCTTTTTGAAAGGTTTTCGGATTATGAACATTAGAAATAGCATAGACGTAGGTTGAGTATGTAGGAGATACTTTTTGATAACTCAAATAATTTGAGACTAGATGCTTGACATAATAGGCAACATAATCTTGCAATTTTCTTGGAGGCTAACTATTTTGCATCGGATTTTGTCAAAGAGCTGGTTTTTGTACTTGATTATTAGGTATTTCTTGCTCATTTTGAATGATATCAACCTCTTGATGTATATAACTAGTCAAGTTCACTTGATTACTAGAAACTAGTAAGCCTAGATTATCTACAGCTTTTGGAATATTAGAACATGTTTCAATACTTGGCAATGTAAATAATTTAGTGATAAGCTACCCCTTATTTGAAGCAGTAAAATATGGTCTGGTTTCATCAAGTCATACATACCTTGTCATATAAAGCTTCCTCATACTCACATCATAGCATTTGTATCTCTTCTTGGTTTGTGAATATCCCAAAAAACACATTTAATAACTCGAGAATCAAGCTTATCCCTTAAATGTACTGCCAAATGAACAAAACAAATGTAGCCAAAAATCTTTAGGTGAGATGTGTTAGGTTTTTTATTTAGCAAAACTTCAGGTGGACGTTGAAACCCCAAAGTGCAACTTGGCAACCTATTAATGAGATAAGTAGCAATTAACACTCCAGAAGACTAGAAAATTTGGAATATTCATCTAAAACATAATTGCTCTGGTTTTCTCCAACAAGTCTCTATTCTTTCGTTCCAAGAGTATGAATACAACCAGTTTGATGCACAATATCATTTAAATCCAAGAAATTAGTCATGCTATGAGATGTAAATTATGTGACATTACCATTTCGAAGAATTTTGATATAAGCTGAAAATTGATTTGCAACCATCATATGAAATTCTTTAAAGGTTACAAAGACACCATCTTTTGATTTTAAAAAATAGACCCAAGTAACTTTGGAGAAATCATCAATAAAAAGTTACAAAGTATCTAAACCATCAAGAGAATTAAGAATAGGACCCGATACATCCGAGTGAACAAACTTAAAAGGTTTAGAAGTTTAAGATAGTGACAAATTAAAAGGGTGTCTAGATGACTTGGAATAATGACAAACTTCACAATCAAGAGTTTCTTTAGACAAAATAGGAATTATTTTTGTATGAACAATATTAGAGGGATGAGTTAGACATCAATGCCACAAGAGTTGCTTTCTTGTAAGACTTGCAAAAGCTTGAGGACTTTTAGAAGCTTAATGAACCTAACTGAAATAATAAAGATCGTGCAAGTAGAATCCTTCACCAATCATCATTTTGGTGATACGATCCTGAAATACAACCTTACAAAGAGTAAATAACACTTCATAATTAAGAGTTAGAATCATTTTTTAAACAGAGAGCAACTGAAAAAGGAAAGAAGGCGCATAAAGAACATCATAATCAATGCAATTTGTCATAAGTTTTATTTTTTCCTTCCCTTCAATAGATACGTTAAGATCATTGGCTACAGACACAGTAGAAGAGATAAGATGAAAATCACATAAAGTGGTGAATTTATTTGACATGTGATATGTGGAACCAGAATCTACAATCCATAAATCAGATATGGAACTAATTTGTAAAGCAACAGTAAAGGCAATCATAATACCTTGGTTGTTTTTAGAGTTAGCAATATCGGCATCAAGTAAAAAATTAGCAAATTTTCTCAAGAGTGCAATAGTACATCACAGTATGATTCTCTATCTTGGGTAACCCTTTAACCATGTTTGTCATGAAAATAGCTTGGAAACTCATTAAGCAAAGTAACCGGATTAGAGGAAAAAGATTTAACAGTGTGGGAGGTTGCATTAGCTCTAGAATTGGATTCGTACCTTTAATCTCCTGCTTTTCTAATTTTACCTGATTTGTGCTTTAATTATAAATGAAGGATCCAATAATGATCCATTTTATATCCAATTGTATTATAGTGCACTTCAGGTCTAGACGCTTACCCTTGTATGGTTTCTTTTCAATATGATGATAAGTAAGATAAGCATGAAAATCTGAAGTAGCTGATGTAGCACCACGAGGAATGATTTTTCTATAGACTTCCTCTCTTTTTATAGTTACACAAACTCCTTTCAGAGGTGGTAGTTCTTCTGTTATTAAGACATGGCTCGTGAACTCTTCATAATTCGAATCAAGACTTGCTAATAGTTGAAAAACACAATCTTCTTGAATTTGTTTTCTCAGGATCACTAGATCAATAGTATGTGGATGATAAACTTCCAATTGATTCCACAATCTTTTAAGCTTTCCCAAAATGCTAACAAAAGTCTTCCCTTCCCATTGCAAGTTTGCAATTTTTCGTTGAATTTGAAAATTTATGGCAGAATTATTTTGGTTTACATACATATCTCGAATAGCCTCCCAAAGATCTCAAGAGGAATCTGGATAGCTAAAAATTTCAACTACATTACGCTCCATAGAGTTTATATAACCATCTAATCTTTTGACAACCATGCATCATATTCTGATGAGTCTTCATTAGGGGCCTTTTATTTATTGTCAATGAAACCCAATTTGGATCTATAACCAAGAGCATTATGATGGCTCTTGACCATAGAAGATAATTAAACTCATTCAACAACGTAGAACACAATTTTTGAGAGACGTTGAGGTCAAAATCAGAATTATTGGAAAAGATTGCAATCACCTCCTTTAAGGTTGTTATACAATCACAAGACATTTTTGGTTTGACAAAAGTAGGATTGTCCTACTCTGAAAAAAAAGTTTAAAAAAGAGGTGATTTCTATATTATTCTTTATAAATTACAATCATATATATAGGAGAGCATTGAAGCCTTAGTCAAATATGTGAATATATAGTTGCTATACATAGCTGTACAAATAAGGAATGATTTCCTGATTATTTGTTGAATAGAGTCTGTCAAGTATTTGTCAATAGTAAATATTGTAATAAGCAGTGGTCAATCACACCACCATCTCCTGAGCAATTATAATTTAGAAGCAATTGTAATCATTTTGTTTGGTTTTAGAGATGTTATAGAAAGAGGCATATCAGAAGTTTAAAAATATAGTCATACACATAAGGCATTCTCTTCTATAAATTCTCTCCACTCATTCTTCTCTTATAATTGGTATTAGAGCCACAAGCATGGCAATATTTACCGCTTAGTATGGAAACCATAAGCAACTCATTCTAGGTGCCACTTCCAAAGTAAATTGGAAGCAATTACGATGATCGTGCTATCCAAATGAAAATATTTTTCCATTATCAAGACATGTAGGATGTGGTGGAAAAAGGTTTCACAGATGTTATAGACTCAATAGCATTTGAGTAACTCAGAAAGGAGGAGTAGGTTGCATTATTAAAAACTTGCAGGAAAGATCAAAAATCATTTTATTCTATTTTTTTGCTGTTTAATAGAAACAGTATTTCTGAAAATATCTGTAAAGATATATAGTATATATCTTTTTATTTAGTTTTGGAATTTTATTTATTAATTTGAAATATAAGATATTAATTGGACTTGGATTCAAAAAGATTTAGTTGTTACATTTATAGTTGTGAAAGAATTTTACACTAAATTGAAGTCTATCATTTGAGAAATTGTGGCATATCATGTTCGTAATTATCAAGGGTATTGCTAGATTTTGCATAGAGTTAAAAAGGGCTTTTGTATGGAATTTGGGTCTTCATTATGTGTATCTTGAGTGTGCTAATTGATGGCAATTGTTGGGCTCTTTGATGTGTGCGTTAATTGTGTTTTTCTGTTGAAATAACTGAAGTGATTTTGTGGTTTTCTAGTTTTTGGTGAGACACAGCTGAGTCTTTGAGTAATCATTGTAAATGGCTCGTGCAGCGGGTGGATTGATGGGTTATTACTAAAGGTGTAGATGTCCTATACGATGGTGTTAACATTTGGATGTGGGCTATTTTGTTATATGTTTGTTGGTGGTACCCTTCTTGCTTCATTGATGAAAATTAAAGGGTGCAGAACGTGTTTTCATAGTGGGAGATTCACTGCTTTATTTTGATCATACGGGAATTGCTAATGCTGGACTATTATCCTTGTAGAGTGGCTCACGATTGGACTGAATTTATGTGAACACTTTCAGATCTCTTGTTGAGGAGCAAAACCTATAGGAAATTTTTTCTATTTTGAATCTTAAGTGTGTTCAGATTTTTCTCTAAAATTTTCAGATACTTGAGTCTTTTATTTATTTTCTTTCAGTTAATAGATTGTTGAGATAAATATTTTATTGAGATTAAGATGAGTGGGTCATGTTATTAGGTATGAAAATCTTTCACGGGAAGTGAGGTTAAGAGATAGTTTTAAGAATTGAGTGAGTTAGCTTTGAAAGCCCTTGTGTAAATCTATTGAATATTTGTGAAAGTGATTAAGTTGGGTGAAGGCCCCATGGACATAGGCAATATGTGTCGAACTGTGTTAAAAATCTTAGTTTTGTTTATCTTTAGTGCTTTTAATTTTTCTGAATTTTGTGTTCATCATAAATGAATTTGAAAGTTTGCAAAACAATTATCCCTTTGATTTTTTTCAATTGGTATCAGAGCAAGGTCACCAAATCAGGATATGGTATAGAAAATTAGTGCAGATTGTAGTTTCACAAACATGGCTACAAGAGAGGGTACATCTATCACTAGGCCACCACTGTTGGATGGCTCTAACTATTTTGCATGGAAATCACGGATGAGAATCTTCATCCAGACTCAAGGTGACATAGGTGGATGCATCCGATGATTACTGATGATAAGGGTGAGGCAGTTTTAAAAGATCCATCTGAATGGACAAGAGCTGAAGAAGAGAGGGCATTTGGGCAAGCAATGAATGCAATTTTCAATGCTGTTGATGAAGGAGGCTTCTTAATGATATCAATTTATAAGTCAGCTAAAGAAGCGTTGGATACTTTACAGACTATTTGTGAAGGGTCCAAATATGTGATAGCATCAAAACTTCAAATTTTAGCTGTAAGGTTTGAAGAACGAAAGATGAATGAAAATAAGACTCTTAGGGATTTTTATGAAAGATTGTGTGATATAGCGAATCAAGCACATCAACTCAAGAAGAAGTATTCTAATCTGAAACTAGTGAAGAAGACGTTGAGATCACTACCTCTTAGATTTATTCTAAAAATTATAGAAATAGAGGAGGCTCACGGCATCAACGATCTATCATTGGAAAAGGTAATTGGAATTCTTACAAATTTTGAAATGAATCTATTAAGGAGTAAGTAAGAAAGAAGCAAAGGATTGGCCAATCTGAAACTGGCAAAGGTGTGAATGATGTAGAAGATGAGCCTAACGAGAATGAAGATATGGTTTTATTGACACAAAATTTCAGTAAGTGATTGAATAAAATAAAAAAAGATAGACCCGAGTTTAGGAAAAATGGTGGGAGCTCATCGAACAACAACTTTAAACAACAAGCCAAAACTTAGAAGCGTGAAAGAAAGATTAGGAGAATTCAATGCCATGAGTGTTAGGGCTTTAGGCATATGTAAATAGATTATT
>JANIPM010402874.1:0-13798 GCA_027478405.1 Erythroxylum cassinoides | reverse complement strand
CCCCTTAAACAATAAGGGTCACCCTGCAAAATGAACACACATTTATCTCAACCAGTAATGACATCGCAAATTCAATCTCCGTACAACATATATGTGTGCTGTAAAGTTTCACACATTGCAAGACATCAATAATACCCACAAAAATACATACTATGACAACACTAAATAAGAATAATTAAATAATAGGGAAAACAAGATAACTCAAAAATATGAATTTTTATTAACTTATAAAATCATGAAAACATGAAACAAGAACCCAAAAGAATCAAAGATTTGATTCACTTTAAATGTTAGGAATAAGGAACAGAACTTAAGAATAATGTATTCTCAACAAAACTTTGATGAGAACAGTAATAGATTATAATTAGAAACAAATGACTTTTAAAAATGATAAATCCCTATTTAGACATACGCTTCAAAATTACAAACTAATCAAATACTTTGTCCTTAGAGAATATAATGTCTTTAAAATAATAAAACTCTAACAAATTAAAGTACATATATGAGTGGGGTTACTGTTAACCTAGGAGAAAGATTGTAAGAAAAGTTGTTCTTTGCTTGTGAAAATCATAATTGTTTTTAAGAAGGTTCTTCTTCTCCTTGTTTAAAGAAGAATCTTAATGAAAACTCCAAGAAGCATTTTGGAGAGTGGACATAAGATAGGGTTACTTTCCAAACCACTATAAATTGGTTTTGCTTCCCTCTTTCCTATAATTTTTATATTATTGTTTGATGTTATTACTAATTTACATTAAGCTTTTTTTTAACATTGAGTTTACTCCCCTCTTGAGTGCCATTAAGGACCAATAAGTGGTAATAGAGTAGGTCTTTTTGCCTATCATTTCAAACTATAGTAAAGACTATAATGGCATGCGTAGGACTATTATCATCATCATCATCCAACCAAAATGGACAAAACCTTAGCAGAGATCCCTTCTTTGATGTTAATGACTATCTCTATTAGAGAACTTAAGTGAAGTTCTTCTTGATGGTCAAATGTGTTCACTTATGAGAAATAATTTAGAATAGCTCTTTCAGTCTTATGAAAGTTGTTAATGATAAAAAGGTTTCTAAACTTAATTAAGGAAGATTGATATTTATAAGATAAGAAACCTATTCCTTTAAACAACAAATATGTTCATATATTATTATGTGCACTAGGAAAATATTAATTAAATAAGTTATCTATATGTGAAATTACTTACTAAATTTGCCACACACTTGAAGTCACGTATGACTGTAATAATCAAGTTAATGAAATAAATGACAAGAATGAGAAGATCAATAATAATAAGAAGAAGGCTTTGAAAGCAGCAACTTGGGATGACTTAATTGACTCTAAAAGCGATCTTGAAATTATAAGTAGTAAGCTATCTTGGAAAATGATGAACTAGTATAAATTCTAGAAATTATAAGAAGTAAGCTATCTTGCAAAATCAATGAGGTTTAGTACTATTTAGATGTATGTATCTATGAAAAAAACTAAAGAGTGAATAGCATTGCATCAAAACATCTAAGAGTGTGATCATTAATGATAATCATATATTATATACATTAAAAGATGAAAATGAGATATTGAAAAAGGTCGATGGTCACAAAGATTCACTGTCCAAATTTAATAAGCAGAATGATAAATTTAAAGTATGATAGGAGTTTAAATGAGAGTAAATAATAGATACAAGATTGGATGCAACTAAGATATTAAATTCAATATCAAAACTACATTTGTTCAATTCAATTTTAAATTCAATTCAATATCAAAATTCAATATCAAAACTACTTATAAGCAAACATATACATCATATACATATGTTATAACTTCTATACCTTGCCTTAAAAGCAAACCATATGCCTTAATATATGCATTTAAACCTAGGTATAGAGCTTAATATTCTCAAGGAAAGAAAAACCATAATTTATATGAAAAGATATATGATAGCATATAATCTTCATGACACTTCTTTAGACCAAATCATCAACTCAGAAATAAGCATCAAGCTTATATCCATAATAAGTATCACATGAATAATTTTCTAGGCCATGACTCTAAACAAAAGGAATAATGAATATCCAAAGGATGGATCCCTATAATGCATGCACATATAGAAGATCAAGTAGTGTATGTATGCATCAGCATCACTACCACACCAATTCATATCATTCACAAAACATGATATACCATTTTGTGGTAAATATAGATATATTGATATATTTTGTTTCCTCAAACAAATAGTTGCAAGTAAAACCTTTAAAAATATAAGTTAAAAAGAAGGAGACTAAATTAAGGACTGAAGCTTAATTAGGTACCTAAATTAGTAAAGCATAAAGATTTTTGGTGGAAAGACTGTTGCTATTAAACAATTCGTGCATTTTTTAAATGAATTTAACCATCTTGCCTCAAGAAAAGCATTAAAGATGATGATGAAGGACTATTTAATTAAGGATTTGGATAAAGTAGCCATTGATGAAAACAAGAATGATCACCAAGACACACTAGAAGAGCATATTTTTATACTGAATGAAGAGATATATAAGAAGGATGAGAAGCATATAATAGATTGAAAATTCAAAAGGAATCATCCTCCAAATTAAATAATATGGGATGTTCAATAAGGGGAACTATTTGATATCATTTTAGAAATATATTACATCTTTTTTTTAGTTCTCAAATTGAGCCTAAAAGTATAGAAGAAGCCATTTAGAGATAAAAGTTGGGTTCTTGTTATGTATGAAGAATCAAAATAATTTGAGAGAAATAAGGTTTGACTTCAATATCTAGACTTAGAAACCACTAAATCATAGATGCTAAATGGATATTTATAGACAAATTAGATGAGTTGATCATTGTATGAAATAAAGCTAGATTGGTAGCTAAAAACCATAATCAAAAGGAAGGCATAAACTTCAAGGAATATTTTGTATTGGTAGCTAGGTTAGAATTTATTATGTCATTACTTATATTTGCATCTTATATGTTCAAATTCTTTGAAATGGATGTTAAAAGCTTTTTTTAAATGATTTTATTAAAAAGAAGTTTACGTTGATCAACCACTTGGTTTTTAAAATCATGACACCTAATCACATGTATAAATTCTTCAAAATATTATATAGCTTAAACAAGCTTATAGAGCTTAGTATGATAGGTTAAGTATATTCCTTTTGAAATTAATTTTACAATAGGAAATTTTGATACAACTTCATTCATTAAAAAGGACATGTGAGATGATTATTTAAATTGATGTTGATATTATCTTTGGTGTAGTTAATTAAAGCATGTGCAAAGAATTTTTTAAGTACATGAGTAGGGAATTTGAAATAAGGGTATTTGACATGGCTTTAAAAACTTACATATGATAATTATACATCTCTAACAACAATAAATGAATTAAATAAGAAACTTTATATTACTTGTTAATAGAAAGATTTTTGATTGGACGTGGTACACACAACTTTGTTTTATAAGAAAGTAATAGTTAGAAATTAATTGAAAAGGGCCTTTATGGTTAAACTCATTTTACAAATATTTTATATAAAAGAATCATATTTCATATATCTTTTTCATACTAGAATCATCATAATTCATCTTTTCTAATACTCACTCCATACATAATCAGAAGTATTAGTTTTAAGAATTAAATCATCATCATCTTAAAGTATAGAAAGTTTTGGCAATGTAGTACACAAATTCTTAATTTTCTTATTCAAATCTTACATTTTTCTTTAAAAGCATTTGAAGACCAATAATTTACATTTAATTTAAAGATGCATATAAGAGCAATAATAACAGAAATAATTTACATGTATTTTACACATGCATAGAAGACCAATAATTTTCATATAATTACAGCTTCAATTTACATATAATTTACACATGCATATAAAAGCAATAATTAACATAAAATTACAGCAACAATCAATGTATAATTTACAGATGCATATAACACCAATAATTTACATATAATTACAACAAAAATTTACTTTTAATTTACAGATGTATATAAGAGAAGTAATGTACATATAATTACAGGAATACTTTCCATATAAAAACTAAAAAAGCTTCATCATTCCCGTTGACAAACATCGGAGAAATTAAAGAGGGGAGGGAGCATGACTTACGAAGCTGTCGGAGAGGAGGAGGAGGAGCGACGTTGACGTGCGGCGAACGACGAGCAGCAACCGGCGAACGACGAGCAGCAACCGGCGGCCAGCAACGAGGAAGAAGACGGATCGAAGAATCGAGAGGAAGAGAGAAGAAGGAAGGCTGCGTCTACGGGGAGAGGAAGAAGAAGGCAGACGCAGCCCTAAATTAACACCAAAACGACGTCGTTCAACTTAAATGAAGGGCGCGTATTTCACCGACGCCTTCACCGACAGATATTACGCGTAGGAAAACATTTGACCAAATTCACCGACCGAAATGTTTTCGGTCGGAAAAAGTTTCACGCACCACCAATATCTGCGACGTTTACGTTTTTTCGGTCGCTATTTTCAACGGTTTATATTCCGTCGGTATTGTTCCGTCGGTATTGTTCCTTTCCCTTGTAGTGTATGTTGCGTCGTTAATAGACCGACGGTTATGTCCGTCGGTATATATTACCGACGGCCGTTTTAATGACAGTATTGGGCGACAAAAAATTCTGTTAAAATTTTTTGTACCCGACGAAACTATCGCATTTTCTGTCGGCAAACGACCTATTTCTTGTAGTGGTGGGGAATGAATTGTAGAGGATAAACAAAGAGTATGACGATTTCCGGGACATGTCACTTATTATTTAATTAAAAAATAAAATTAAAAGACCAAAATTGTCGTCTTTTCTAATAGTTTTTATTATCCGATGAAACCATCTCCCAGCGTGCTTACACCGTCACCGAAAGCTTCTACATGCCATTTTCGTGAGGAAAGATCTCAATTTGCAATATAAAATTTAGACTTCTCCTTAGAAGTTATCCGCGGGACCTTTAAAATAATTGTATCACGGCTGCCATTTATGTACGAACAAGTCATGCTTTGTGCAACTTTTGACATATTAAATTGATTCTCCTTTGTGCCTATTCACGGTGTAATAAATATCAAACCAAAATAAGTAGCTGTATTTGGGTATTTGTATCTTTTTTCACGGGGTAAAATTTTATTAAAATTTGGAACTATAGTTAGAATTTTAAAATTAAAAAAGATTAAAAATTAGTTCCTTAAGCGTATAACCACGATGAATGTAGTCAAGATAATGGAGTCATTCAAAATTTTTGACTCTAAACCATTTGTGTACATACCAGGTGACATTATCAGTGAGAAGAGCTACGGAAGAAAGGCAGTGAAAAGTGAAAGTGATAAGAAAGAAGGAGATCGTAAGTACTAGTGGAAATTTCATAGTTAGAGACACCGAATCATGCTTCTCTTAGATGATTGGTGGCCAATTCGAATTTTGCCCTTTATCGAAACATTGGAAATGGTTGTAAGTCCTCCTAACAATCACAGAAATGTACAAAGATAGACACTAAATATTCATGACATTACAAATATACGAACATGGTTGTGTATGTTTTTGCAATATTGGAAAGTTTTTATTACACAGAGTGCATATAAGAAGTAATACATATGATGATGATCTCAATAGCTAAGGTTTGTTAATAAGAGTAAAGAAGAAGTAACAGTGCTCAGATCGTAATTGACAACCCACTGAAAAGAAACAGATCTAGTTTCATATTTAATATTTCCTTCTATCAACCACTGAACCTGTTGAATATGTGACTTTGAAACAGTCAAAGATATTATTAGAGATATTATTAGGATAACCATCAAATAAATTAGATTTTATTTTATGCTGATTTAGATTAGATATTATCTGATTTTTGAATTTTAGTTAGAAAAAGACTGTATAAATAGACAAGCTTCTATTCAATAAAAATTGAGAGATTCTTCTCCACATAAAAAAACCAACACCTTTGAAAGAAAGTAACGTTTTTCTTTTTCATTTTCCAATCATGTCCCGTAGGAGCCAATCTGTTTTCCAACTGCGCCTGGATCAAAGTTAATTTGGTTTAGACATGTTATGACTTAAAGAAAGAGAAAGGTGCTAGCTATTATTTTGTTGAAAGGCCTTATTATACAGAAACATAGCCAACAAGTATGAGAAAATTTGATGATGCTACTTGTGGTATTAAAAATCATTAGCTGACCCCTCTGCTGTCCCCATATAGCCTACATTTTCACGTTTGTCAAGAGGGTTGTTGCGAAAAATTAGCTACAAATACCTTGAACAATATTCATACCATACTTCTCATATTTTACATACTATTATTCATGTTAATAGTCAAATATTTAATACGTAAAAATAAATCTTTTAAAATTATTACATTTATTAGTTTAATGTAATAGTAAATTAAGAATTTTATTAAATTTTATTTATTGTATAATGATATTAGATAATAAGATGATGAATTTAATATTCTGAAATCTTTTATTAAACTATTAATTTGTTATTTTTAACATCAGCTGAGTGATGAGCTGAGTAGACGTGGTTCTATCTGTTCTTTAATGTTCCTATTTTGGTTTCTTTTTCTTTTAGCTCAACAGATTGTGAATTTGCTATATAAATAACTTATGGGATTGTAATCCTTTAAAAGAGAATCTTGTGTAACAGTGATGTCTTCCGCGTTTGATTTTTGCCATGGATCAGGTATAAATTCATTATTGTCTTACTCGACTCTCTTTGGAATATCTTCTGTAAATTAGATATGTGTATATTCGTTAAGTTGTAGTTTCTGTAACAATTATCTTAAAAGATCATTCTTTATCTTATACATATTAGTTTAATTAAGTGATGTATAATATAAAATTTATAAATAAATGTACATTGCATATAAGATTATAATTAGATCATAATTATAAGATTTATATTACATTTATATATTATCCTTAAAATATTATTCTATTAAGACTAAACATTATTAGGGTATAGAAAGATTTCTTTTTATAATTTTTTAAAAAATCAGGATACAGTCCTTTTTTAGAAAAAAGTATAAAAAGAATAGCATATGTTATATTTCTTCTTTATAAAGAAAGTAGTTGATTTTATAGATTTAATAGTTTCATTTTTTAATTAATTAATTTAAGTTAATAGTATCATTTTTAAATTAAACTTTTTTATCAGTAATAATAGTCTTCTTTAATCATATTTCAAGTTTTTACTTTTATTTAATTTTTAATCGATTTTATGACGATCTGATATTATTTGAACATTTTAAATCTCAAACATGTTATTTTACTAGTTTAAATTCCAATCTAATTTAAAACATTGTTAAAAACTAAGAACAAAGCTTTGTATCCTAAGTTTATAGAAACAAACTTGATATGGAATAATCATCATTAATCATTTGTCCCTTTTGAATATTCAAACAGTCTTCATCCCTCTTTCTGATCTTCCCTCAAGTGATGCTATTTTAAAAACCAAATTCCTGAATGGCCTATCAGGTGTTTTATGTTCTTTCATCAAATGTTATGTGGGAGAGAAACACTATATAGAGCACTATGTATCTATATTTTTTCAATTTGCACATATCTTTAGGAACTAGAGGTTTGTCTATTGTTTCCTATATCTTTCAAAAATATGTTTTTGATCTAGATATAGAAGTATTGTATACTCTTTTTTTTTGTTTTTAACATGTCACAAAAGTGATCTTTTTGAGATTATTGAAGTTCTGAGTTGTGCAATTAGGAAGTTTCTAAAGTTATTTTCATCGTCTGGATTCCCATGATTTTTGCTAGCATCTTTGATGGTTGCTGGCTATAAGATGGCACGGATTCAAGCAAGAGTCGACAATCTAGTTAGATATTAATAATGGTTGCAACTATAGGAGCTTATATAGAGGTGGCAGCAATCTGGTGATGCTTTTATCTTGTTGGTGGTGATTCGAGAATAGGCAATATAGGAGGCTACTAGGTTGCAACAATTGCTGGCATAAAGAGTGGTGATGATGATGTCTAGTGCAAGTGAAGAGAGGTGGCTAGAGTTTTGTTTTAGTTTTTAATGATGTTAGGGTTTTCATTAAGGAATACACTATTGATTGGTTATATGATTGATGTAAATTAAACCAAGAATAAGGGTATTTGGAATTGAATTACCTAAACTTAATACTACAATAAGGGTGTTTAGATATAAGAATATGTTATTGTGAGAATGGATTAAGGTTGTTTGATTCTTAGAATAAGAAACCAATCAATTATGTTATCAAGATCTCCCTCTTTAATGATGTCGGATAGTGGAAGAGTAAAGCTATAAAGGGAAAGAAATTGGGCAAGTACAAATGGTCAAGCGAGAGTGAAGGAATGGATTCTATATCTATACGAGAAGACATAGTACAAGTTCAGTAAAGAAAGCCTTCCCATTCCATGGAAACAAGTTAAAACAACCTATGTATGAATAGGAAATTTCTTGTCCGCTTGCTGTAATCTGTCGACAACTGGACTCGATTCCTTCAAAAACTAACATTGTGAATTATTCTAATGGTGGGGAATTCTCTATCTAAAAAGAACTTTGTTTGGAATGGAAAACAATTATGCATCTATTGGTTCCCAATTGGTTACCTAATAAAAAAATGCACAGAAGTAGGGAGGATGGGCTCTTTGGATAAGATTAGTATACTGAGAGACTCGTACCTTAAAGATTCTATCTATCCATTTTTGCATCCTAGGGCCTAAAAGAGTGTCGATGTAGATAGTAGTGGTTAGATATGGCATAGCAAAGTGGTGTTTATGTGTTCCCAATAGACTTTGAAAATCACTAATCCGAGGATCATCTTAAAAGCCTTTCTTATTTTTAATTAACTATGTAGGTTGCAAAATAACATCCATGGATAGGGATTGAAGTTTATAGAGTCATTCCTTTGCTAGAAGAATCAAGATAGCTTGTAGAAAAGAGATAGGGTATTATTCTTAAAGAAATGGATTCTTGTTCGTTCTTCTAGCATTTCAAAAGGTTTGTATGAACAAGCATTATTAAATATGGTGAAAGGTCTATACCCTTCTTCTTTAAGTATAACTTTTCCTAGTAAAATTGATTCTCACCTATTTTCCTCTTCTGTTTTTGCTCCTATCTATAAGAACAACTAGTGCACTCACATCTTTCACTTTTATGAGGCGTGAACTTTTCCTATCTCTTACCCTTTTATTTTAGTTACCCAATTCCTTCAAAGAGTCAGATCCACCAACGAGGAGAACAAAGATGTGGAACTTATTTCCTTTTTAAATCTTCTTGACAGGAGATGAGTTCAAACTAAGGAGAAATCCTCTTTCCTTAGTTTATGATAATCAATTAAGTAATCATAAGAGTCGTATCAAAGGCAATGAAATTGTGTTGCAAAAATGAGTATGCTCTTGCAAAAATTGGTTGGTACTCAATCAATTAGGTTGGTTGGTACTCAATCAATTACGTAACTTTTACTTAAACAACTATGTTTACTTCCATATCTCTATCTCTCTCATTCTTACAAGTTCAAACTAGGGTAAGCGGTCCATGAGAATCTCTTCTCTTTCTTGCATAGGCTCAGTAAAGTACTTCGTACTGATTGGTGGCAATAGTTCACAGACTGACTACTAATGCACTATAAATATTGTTATCCCAATAGTCAATCTTCTTACTTCTCATCTTTTTGGCTACTCTCTCTTCCTAAATAAGAGGAGGAAGGGCTTTATGAATGTTACAGAATGAATGGTAAAGGATAAAGAGCATTCCCTTTAGAAAAGGCAAAACAACAAAGATGGTAGAGTTTCGCACTAAGATTTCACTACTAAAGCTTTAAAATTATATTCTATTCCTTTTTGCATCCAATCTCAAGGAAAAATAAAACTGAACTCACACTACATGAAAGAATATAATGCCTAATAGGGCATTCGTTTCCTTAAAGCATGATGTCATCATGTATATATATATATATATATATACTAGGAAACCTGACTAGGGCAAAGAAGAGGAAGGAATATCCCTCTTTCGCCAACATTTTTCTCCTACTATAGTTGCTATATAAGAAAAGTAATCGAAAGAAAGAAGGAAAAAAGAAAAGACTTTCTTAGTCACAAAACCTTATATTATATTTTATCATAAAGGGAGAATAAGGAACAAACCAGAATAAGAGGAATAAAACTGTACAATGCGACTAAGAAGAGAAGAAAACGATTAAGTATAAAGTTCCTTAAGGGATAATCTATTCTTTAGTTTTTATCCTAGGTAACTAAAATGAAAGAAGTAATCAGATTGATTGATCAATGAAATTAGCATTTAGATTGGTTTGGAGGACTTTTCTAGGTGTTGATGACTAAGTAACATATCTTACAATAGTCAATTCTTGAAAAGAGAAAATTGATAATTTGGTAATCGATTAGTAAGCCTTACTAACTAGTCACCTTAGATTTATTGCATTGATGAGATTTAGCTGTTAATTACAAACGATTTGTGGCATCAATTAAAAAATTCTTATTAACTTATTCTTATTCAAAGGGGATTTATATTAGTATTAAAGCAAAAAACTCCTAAATCAAGAGGCTACATGAATGGAAACGTAGCTATGAGAGTCAGCTAAGGGATCTATACTATTGGGCTACCTTGCTAGGAACCTCTTATGAGTAACTTTCCTTCTTTACACTCTATATTTTTACTTTCTTTACAAACCAGAAGAATAACAAAAGGTCATGTGGTATTATGAGTCCTTCTATTCCATTCCAGTTTGCATTAGTAATGTTTCATCCCACTCTTCCTTTTTATTCATAACAAATGGCCTTTTAATTAGCATGTTAGTAAGATTCAAGATTATATCTAGCAGATTTCCTACTTTCTTGCTACCATTAGAAACATACTTTTTGCCACCTTACAACTGAACTATTGGCATCAAGGAATTTCTTTCACTAGTATAGCATCGAAGTTGTGCCTATCAGAGGATGCTCCATATATTCTCAAAGCTTTCATAAGGAAAGGTTTTTATATAACGTTTAACATAGCCTTTTAGCCTTTTAAAATAGTGAATCATAAAAGTTTATTAGTTTGACTGCCACAAAAAGATGGTACTATTTAATATTCGAGAAGCACTTTATTTGAGACTATAAATCTCTAAAATGACTTGTTTGCAAATAGGCACCTTACTTGGAATAGGAGATTTTTTCAATACTATAAAGAAAATCACATAATGAGATTAATGGATGGTAAATTAATAACGTTAACTAGACTTTGGTGGTTAATAGCTACTTACTTCTTTGAATCATCAAATTGGTATAACTACACTCTTGGCATTAATGAAATATATTCAATTGGAAGAGAAGCACACCTTGACTTATGTACTCATAAACTCTTGAAATCAGGAATTGGTTTGATCACTCGCGGGTTGTTTTACTAAAGGAATTCTAGTTTCCTAAACATCTTATTAGAGAAAGGGAGAACAGGTGATAAAATATAATTATGCCTTTTTTAAAAAATTTAAATAGTGCCATCTTTTTCCTTTCATTTTTTATCAAAATGCAAAGGTGGCTATGCCTATGCAAGAGTAAGAAACCACATCTTATTCTTAAGTTAAGAGATAAAATGACTCGAGATCCTTTCTCTTTTAACATTTCCTAATTTTAATTCCAGATCTCTACTAGAAAGTGAATGGCTTTGAGCCACAAGGTTGTCTCGTATGTATCTAATCCTCTAGTTCATGAGAGAAGCTTTCATAATACAAGCTCTAACATGAAGGGTGGCCAGCAGTTATGGAAGCTATAATTCTCAAGATCGTTAACTTCCTTATTAAGGTGAAAGGACCTAACTACTAATAAATAATAATAAGTAAAAAGGACACAAAAGGACTTAACTACCAAGTTACTAAGTGATGAGGTAGTAAACCCATTACCAACATCCTTGTGACAAAAATTAGCTTTAGATTTAGAGAGTAGCACCTACCTCTCTTTTTCCTGATGAGATGAAGGGCATTCTCTTGTAGGGCAAAAACACAATTAACAACTAGGTCATAAACAAAAAGAATAATCTCAACATCAAGAACCTAGCTAGGCTTATAAAGTAAGATTGAGGACAAGATGAAGAGGAGCTCGATTTAAGCTCCATCAACTAAATCTAAATGAAATTACATTTTATAAAAAGGCCTGTTTAGTTAGATAAAAATGCTACAATGTGCAAATCTCATCTCAATTATAGAATAATGATGGATTAGAAAAAGAAAGCATGCTATATTTGGAGAACCGGTTGATTTCAAAAAATTTTAGAAATCATATTTGCAGCAGAAGTAATATATCCAAATCATCATGCTAATCCATACATGATATGATATAAGGATAATAATAAACATAAACAAGATGAAGAGTATTACCAACTCCTTTGCTACAGCTTTAATTCCTCGCTACGCTATCCTCTCCTTTTTCTTGTATCCAAAGCCTTTGCTTTTGAATCTTTTACTTTATAAATCTGTCTTTTCCTTGTTGTTGTATCCTCAACCAATTTGATTTACCTCTTGTTCTCCTAGGATAACTTGGATAACAAAATCCTTTGGTGGGAAAGGAGAAGAGACACATTGGAGGAGTATTGTTTTAGAAGAAAGAAGGAAACAATGAGACACTTCTCATGCAATTTTTTATTTTTTCATGCAAGATAGGAGAGAGAGTGGTAAAAAATTGTAAGAACACTTCTTACACTCTCACACTTTCGGTTAACAACAAAGGAAAGAATAGTCTTCCATCCAATGCATCATTTCTTCATTTAATCAATCATAAAGAAGTCATTAAATGAGACTCTTCTCATTTGTCTTTAAGATGACTATATGAAAAGTATATTTATCACGACCCGATACCACATCAAGCCCATGACAACTGCCGCATACTCGGGCTAAGGGCACTCGCAGTATCTTTAATCAGCCTATGCAAGGCTAACTGAATATCTTTTTTTTAAAAAAAATTGGGCAGCACAACGACAATTATTTAATAAAAATCCCAAAACCTACAAACAATTTCAAACACACTTCTATATTCACATCCAACCACAACTTTAGGACTCTCTAGTCCACTCAAGGCAGTCTCAACTCCAAACAATCTTAATTCAAGGCAATCTTAACAGCAATATCAAAAGGTTATACATAAAATCTTTTACAAACACAAGGCAATCAAAAGTTAACTCACAAAATTATAAAGCGTATCTACATAAACACAGTTCATGAGCCACTAGACAATAAAAATACAAAATAGGAGACTACCCGCATGCCGAAATACCCCAAAAATATCAAAAGCCCACATGATCCTCATAGAGCTTCAAGCTCACTAAATTAGCCTACATGGTTGGAAAGCGAAGGGGGGTGAGTACACTAGGTACTCAGTGAGTAGGAATAACATATATTGTAACATCCCATCATTGATGGGAAGGGTAATTTGGTCAACTGGGATGGGTTAGGAATGTTTAAATATATCTCGGCATGCACATGAACCATATGGCCTCTATATAAATATGAATGGAAATTTTTGCACATGCACATGATTGTACATGCATTCATGACATTTCCTGGCATATGTGTCCAAATGGAAAATTTTGTGAATTATTTGATATTTTTGTTTGAAAATTTGAATTGAAGTGCTCTAGGTGTGTTTTCCATTTTTAGGAGATTTCAGGAATTTTTCTAGAATTTTTCGGGGTACTTGCCCAGATCGGAAAATTTTCAACTGGCTGACTGAGTGGGTTTCCTGTACTGAAAAGTATTGCCTAATGGCACTGAAATAGGGGATAAATGATTTTTGGGATTGTCATAGAGCCATTAGTATTAGATGGATTAAAGA
>JANIPM010402869.1:0-13799 GCA_027478405.1 Erythroxylum cassinoides | reverse complement strand
GAGTTGTGCAATCGGTCCAAATCAGACCACATAAGTTTCCTATGGTTAGGGCTATTTGACCCATACACACAGGTAGCAAAGAAAACTAAAGAGCTATTAATAGGAGACACTTCCAAGTGAACCAGCTGATCACTAGAAAATCTAGGGCTACACAGCAAAACATTCGGATTCCAAATAACTACTAACCTCGCATTTGCACTAGCATCTAGATTATCAAAGGAATGCCAACGAGGGAACAAATTTGCACACACTTTATTCAGCACAAAGTGAGACTTAATACGGGTCTCATTCAAACACACAAAAGAAACAGACAGACTCCTAAGCAAAGCACTAACTGCTAATTGCTTCCTACAATTATTGAGACCTCTAACATTCCAAAAAACTAAATCCATGGCAGCTAAAACACAACTAAGCCTCTACTTTTGTTTCCTCCTAGTTTTCCTAGTTGTTCTCACAGAATTTTCCCCCTCTGCCCCCTCTGTATTCCCAGGACTCTGATCAGGAATCAATTCCGAATTTGAAGGATACGGAAGGTTTGCTACTTGGCTTGGTTCCTGGATCTCAACAACCCCTTGACTACCAACTGGAATTTCTAGCTTCTGGGTCTGACAATGTGTCGCTAAATCCCTTGAAGAGCCACTCGCCTGTTCATTAGTCGTCACTCTTTCCATGACAGATCCCTGCTGTGATGCCCCGTGATTTCCCTCTTGGTCAAGTTGGGCACCAGAATTATTTATCTCCTGAGGCAAATGCTGGTCCTGAACAGCAACAGTAAGCGTCTCATTATTCTGCTGAATTGGCTCCACTACCAGCTGAGGATCCTTCCCCTTTACCAGTTCCTGATGTAAACCCGATTCAAAAAGCCTCCCAGTAGGAACCCAATCCCTTTTCTGTGGTGACAGATCTGGCTTCCACTCATATTCAACCACAATGTCCTTAAAAGACCGAGTCCCCTCTTCATCATAGGTAGCTAATTGAAAAGAAGTAGGCCATTGTTTGCCCAACTCCATCTCCACGCACATCCTGGCAAAAACAATCCGAGACATGTTTGCTGTTGGGGTATCCATTAACAGAGGTTTGCCCATTGCACTGGCTATGCGGCCTAGCCCCTCAGTTGTCCAATATTCGACTGGAATATGGAAGAATTTAATCCAGACAGGGGCGACACTAACGGCTTCCTGTTCCCCGCCATTGAGACTCCATCGACGTAGAAACAGAGGTTTGCCCTGGATATGCCAAGGCCCCTTTTCCATCACCGCATTCATCCCCGCTTCAGAATCAAATTTGAAGAGGAAATTATTCCCCCCAATAAGAAGCAGATCAGTCAAGCCAAAAGCTGCCCAAGATTTCGATAACGCCCGCTGAACCACTGGAAAGGCAGGGCGTTTGCCAAGGAAGAAGCCAAACAGTGCGTACTGCAATTTAGCTGGTCCCTGTTGTGCAAGCTCCCGAGGAGGGATAACCACAATGTGATCGGCTTTAGTATCAGGAGGAAAAAAAGTTAACGTCTTAGGTAAAGAAAGGTCCTCCTGGCCATCAGCCACGACCGATTTCCAAGATCTAGGATTAGGGGGTTGAGGGTTGTTGGTCGGAGCAACATTTGAAGACGACAAAGTAGGTTTTAAAGTAGAAGACGGGTCCGGAGCAGGGATATTTGGGTCTGAGTTTTGGGAATGAGGGATTTGGGCAATGGGTATAGAAGAAGGTCGTTTAGGAGACAAAGAAGCAAGAGGGGCTAGAGGTGTTCGAGGAAGGGGAGGAAAAGGAGAGGATGAAGAAGAAGCCATGAAAAACAACAAGATCCCACGATGTGAGCTCACAAGATCTGGATCACTCGCCGGCGCTCAAACTCTCAGTCGCTCTCATCACTCCACACACAGAATCTTCTATTTCAAATAATATGTTCAAAATCTTGTAATTAATGTCTTATTTTATGTAATTAAATAATATTTTCTATAATATTAAGTATTTACATATGGTATCAAAGTTCATTGTATTTTGAACATATAATTTCTCTTATTATTTGAAATCACTCTCTTTTCTCACTGCCTAAATTTGCTTATATTGATGTGGATATATCTTAAAGACTTTAGATTGTGAAACTGTTACCCTTGTCTTTTTTTTTCTTTTAAAAATTAAATGAATATATTTCTAATTATTATATTATTTGTATCTTTCAAAATTACAAGAGGTTTGATGGTTTACAAAAATATACTAATTAATGAGATTAAATAAGTTAACTCTTACACTACCTTGTTGCCCCATTTTCATGGATGTTTTCAGTTGTCTTACACACGTGTTGATTATCTAAGTTGATATTATCATTTTATACCAAGGCTATCTACCTAGTTTTCCTTTCTTTATAGAATTTTTGAAATCTTCTTGCCTCTCTCTATGCTACTGCTTCTTTTATTTTCTGATTTTATTCCATCCATTAGAATTTTTTCATTCCTCTTCCCTATTTAATATGTGCCTTTGATCTTCATTTTTTTACTTTGTTACCTACATTATGACCATTTGTTTTCTTTGTTCCATGAATTGACCATTTGGTTGCATATGTCCTTTTTATTATTCAAAGATAGCCTAGTGATTCCATTTTTCTTCACTTAATTAGGCGATTTCTTGGTAATTATATGTGAATAGTTAGTGGTCTATAGATTTTTGGTAAGAGACATATAGAATGCGGATATTACCCTTAATCTATCTCATTTTATCTAGAGTGAGTAGTCTTTTTTTCATATCAACCATAACAGGAATGATTACTTTGGTACATAGTTCTTGAACCAAACTAAACCATCTAGCATTCTAAGGTTAGGGCAAAAGAGGGATGACTAATAAGCTGTTAGAACCTCTTTAAGGGTCCTCAGTTTAGATGACTTTATCTTGCTCACTTTGATTTAAAAGGTAATTAAGAAAAGTTGACAACAAGCTTGCTATACCTCTTAAGGGATAAAACAATAGGATGTCTTTTATTACCACATTTACCTTTTCATTAGAGGGTAGTATATGACAATTGGAGTTGTAGTGGGATTCAAGAAAGAGGGGTCCATAATCTGCTCAATTATTACCAATTATGTGCTTCATCTTTCTCCAAAAAATTCCCTTAGGCTCAGGATGAATTTTATGATTTGGGAGGAGTTAGTACAAGGCTTCACTGACCAGAAATTTTCTTTTTTTAATGTACTCTCGTCCATCCATTTTACCTATAGTGTTTCCTTATCATTATATAGTCCCCATATTCTCTTTTCCATTAGGACTTTGTTTGTTACTTTCAAGTATTTGATTCTTAAGCCTCCTTGCTTTTAATTGTAAGGTATATATCCTTTTATTTTACCTATGGAAACTCTTTAGGCCTACTTTACCACTCTATAGGAAATTCCTAAATATTCTTTCAATGTCTTTAATTATTTTAGTGGATAAAGCTACATGTGAGCTCCAATATATATGCATCCCATTCAAAATTGCTTTAATAAATTGAATTCTTCCAATATAGGATAGTTTCCTTAACATCCATCTACAAGTTCTACTTAGTATAACATTAGAGAGGCTTAAATTCTCTATAGGATACCCCAATAGATAATATTGGTAATCCTAAATACTTAAAGGATTCCTTAGATGACTAAAGACCTGAGATTTGGATTAGCATTTGCTCTAATGATTAAGGATTTAATGAAATGAAGATTTGACATTTGCTTTTGTTCACCACCAGTCCTGATAATCTTATAAACTCCTATAGACAATCAATCAGTAGTTGCACTGACGCTTTATTTACCCCTATAGAAGTAAGAGGTCATCCGCTAATAACAAATTGAAAATTTTAGTTTCCTACATTTTTAGTGTTAAATGAAGGATTCCTTTAGTGTAATTTGGTAAGAGATCATCTTAGTAAGGACCTCTATAGCCAAAGCAAATAGGTAGGGTGATCGTGGATCTCCCTGTCTTACTCCTTTTTCCCTTTTAGATACTTAAGTTGCTTCTCCATTTGTCAAAACACTAAAAGAAGAAGTTGACAAGCATTGATATATCTAATTGATGACTTTAGAGGGAAAACCAAAAACCTAAAGAGTGTGTAATATGAACGTCCAGTTGACAAGATCAAAGCCTTTTGAAAGCTCTATCTTTATAGAGCAGCTTTTGATTGTTTTGCTAGTTTGATAATCTTTGTAAATTTCCCGAGCCAAGAAAAAAGTGTATCCCATATTTCTCCTTACAATAAAACTAGTGTGTGAAAAATTAATAGGGAGGTTCATTAGAGGTTTTAGTGTCAAGGCCAAAATCTTTTAGATAACTTTATAGAGGAGATTGCAGTAAGAAATGTGCCTGTAGTCCTAGAAGGAAGTAAGATTAGATATTTTCAAAATAACACAAAGTTGCATTTTTTAATTATTTAAGGACATTTCCTAAATTAAAGAATTCCTTGATTAGGTTGCAAACATAAGGTTCTAATAGGTGTCAATAATTTTGGTAGAAAACCATTTAGTCTATAAGTCCTGGTGATTTACTAGGATTTATATTGAAGATTGCATTCTTGATTTCTAAATTGGTCATTGGGTAATGAGTTGTTCATATGGGTTTGGGAAAGGGAAGGAAAAATAAATTTTGAGAGTTGAGAGTGGGAACTAAAGGTATTGGATTTGGAGCCCAAGAAGTTCCTAAAATAATTAAAGGCAAGATCCTTTAGCTTTTCCTATTCAAAACATTGTTTTCCTAAAAAGCCTAAAATTCTTGTAATCTTATTCAGATTTTTCTTGTTTTGGATGCTTTTATAAAAAGAGGCATTATTTGAATCTCCTTCTCTTAGACAATTGGTTCTGGTTTTTTGCTTTAATAGGGAGTTATAAGCTTCTAAAGCAAAATGATATGAATGATGCTTTTCCTTCTCTTTCTTTCTTAAATCCTAATTCATTATATTGTTATATAAGTTTGTTTGGACCATGTTTAGCTCATATTTGTATTGCTCCACTTCCTTCATGAGATTGCTTTTCAAATGCTTCCTGTGGAGTTTTTTTAGGTTTTCCTTGATGATCTTTAACTTAGTGACCAATTTGTAGACTTCATATCCTTATATTATGGTATTCAACCCTTTTCTAATTATACCCTAATACCCTTCCATTTTAGTGAGAAAGTTGAAGAATCTTAAAAATGTTTTCAGTTTCTTTTCATAACAATTCATTTTGATTTCCAAAGAAGAGTGCTATGGAATATCTGGGTTACTGAACCAACCCGATGAGTTAGGAATCTTTTTCATTTGTTCTGGATTTACTTGAACCCTGTCAAGTTTCTTCCTAATATGATATTACCCTTCTTGCTTATTTGACCAATTGAATAAATTGTCTCTAAAAATGAGATCGACTAGCCCTACCTTACTTAGACAATCTCTAAATTCTTCATCCATTTTTCACCTTTATTTCCTTATTCTTTTGCTTCTTAGTAGTGTAATATTCAATTAAATTATCCAAGTACCAACCATGGTTGTTAGAATTGTCCTAGCAATTTCTTTTATATATTTCCAAAGATTTCTCCTTTGAAATGTAAAATTTGTCCAACGGAGGTGATTTTGATTTTTTCTTGAAGTGGTTTTTGCAAAAGATCTCTATGTGAATGACCAAAGGTTTTAAGAAATAATTAGTTAAAAGAAGAAAAGGAAGTTTTGTTAATAACTGGGAAAGGATAAGGAAGAAATCCTAGTGAGAAGGAAGACCTCTCACTACAATTTCCTTTTCTCAACTTGGGGTTAATTATCGGGTTTTAAGTCATAAAAAATATTTTTTTAAAATAACAATTACAATTGTAATCTTAACTTTAATTTTTTTTCACCATGTTTAAGTATTCTCTAATTTTTTGATATCCTTTTTAGGTTCTTTTTGTTTAAATTCATAGGTAAGAACTCTTGGTTTTGGAAAGAAGCGCATAACTTTTCTAAAAATCATCAAAATTTGCTTATAGGCTAATGATAAATTGCTGAATCAGATGGTGGGTCAAAGGTAAGTAGATAATAGGTTATACAACCAATCTAAAGGTTAAAGATGACTACAAAATTATAGTTTCACCCACTATTTGAAAAAATTTTACAATTCTGCCACTGATTTTGAAGAATAACGATTTTGCCACTGGTTTAAAGAATAATATGATTCTATCATTATTTTAAAAAATTTACAACTCTACCATTTATTTTTAAAGAATAACAATTATGTTACTAGTTTAAAGAATATTACAAGTCTACCACTGGTTTCCAATTTTTTCAATTTTATAATAATGATTATAACACTATTTAAAAATTACAACTTTACCTTTACTTGTAAGTTTGTAATGTTGCCATTGTTAATAAATTAAGGTATTTGCAACTAAATTATACTTTCCTAATTTTAAATGTGGATTAAGTGGTGGGTGGAAAATTTTTACATAATTTTTTGTAATTTAGTCATTTGTAATTTATACAATAAGAAGTTTGATCTTTAAGAAAAATATTTTAAATGTATTTTGTCACATTTCTATATTATTGTTTTATAAGTGCATAATATTAAAGCAAGACTTATAATTATGATAAATTTTGTATTTAATATTTTTTAATCCTCAAAGTAACTAAATTATGATGAAGACATGCATAAATAAACAAAAGATTAATTATTCATATTATTTAATGATATGCCTATGAGTAAAATAAATGTTGTTTATTATTTCATTGTCTTTTGCTTCACTCAAGGGTGAGTTAAATTATTATATGATAGAGTAAACATAATGGGAGTAAGTTAATATATTCATCAAATATATTTGTATATACAAAGATAACATATGTGTTTGATTAAGAATGTTTATATACTTATGGTATTTAAATTATAATAGTGTATTGTAGTATCCACCCAAAGGGGAACTATAGAGTACTTTTAATGGTTTATTTTAAATAAATAAATGATATTTTACATAATATAACCATTTATTTATAATTTTTGTAACTATTCTCTCCATTTGTAAACTTCATCTATTATTATTTTCAATGGTTTGAATTTCTCTAAATGGAGGGAACAAGTTAATTTTCACTTAGATGTTTTGAAACTTAACTTAGCACTATTAGAATGTCAACTTCCTACTCTTACATATGAGTAATAAAGGAGAGAAGTCATATTATAAGGTATGAGAATGTTCCAATAGATTAGTCCTGATATTTATGCGGATTGCTATTGTTAACAATATTAAGACAATTATTTCAAAAATTGGAACTATAAAAGAATACTTGAAGTTTATGGAAGATTTTTTTCTACAAACAAGTTACTTATTGGTACCTTTATGACATAACTCATGACCATGAAGTATACTAAATCATAGAGTATATAGGACCATATTATTAGGAAGATTAATATTGCAGTAAGACTAAAGACATTGGGAACAATAGTGGATGGCTCTTTTATGGCACAATTTATTTTGAACTTACTACCTTATGAGTTTGTCCTTTTCAAATTAACAACAATGTTATGAAGAGAAATGAGATATTAATGCATTTTCCAATAATCTTACTTAAGAGTGATAAACCAAGGAAGGCTTCAATAATTTTTTAATAATAAAAAATATAGTTACTACTAATGAGTTTATTATTTTGATGAAAGAAATATAAAAATGAAATAAAGTCATAAAATCCAAAAGATAGTGTATGAAGTTGAAAAAGAGGAGAAAAGTTTACAACTGACAAGATGAAGTTCAAACCAAGAACAAAAGAAGATCAAGGCTTATCAAGGTTATTTTACATTTTGTATTATTATTTGTAAGATAACTTTGTTAAGTTGATGATCCAAAAAACTCACCATGTATAAGCATTTGATTTCATTTCATTTCATGAGTTATTTCATTCATAAAGAGGCATTGAAACTTTAGGTTTTAATATAAAAGCCTCCTAATCTTTCAATTAAAGTTTTGGGGAACATTTTGGGACGTTTAATCCATAATTGAGTTTAAGTATTTGAAAGTATTAAAATAAGATTTTTTTGGGTGATTGGTCGACTTATATGGGCTAATGATTGACTAATATAGGTTAAAGTTAATTTGATGTACCGTAAATTTACTGTAATATTAGTTAATGTATTAGTCAACCAATATGCCTATTAGTTGACTAGTGTTCCAACGATTAATGAATCTGGTACCTTAAATGTTTATTGGTCAATCCGTACATTGTAAATAGCAATTGTAATGACTAGTTCTTAGGTCCAACAACTATGAATGATCCTAAAACAATATAAGTATACTTTTTTCTCATTGGTTTTAGTAATAAAAAGGTTTTAGGTAACGTGTACACATATTTTACAGTATTTCTTAATCATTTGAGTATTGTTGTCTCATATTTGTATGAGTAAGCTATTTTAGAGTTATCAAGTAATAAAGTGAGGAACTTTCAGCTATAATATTTGGTTTAAGGAATATATTATTGTAATTAGGGGTGATCCAAATAAGATTGGGTTTCCTCTTCACCTCAGAAAAAGATTTTAAGAAGGATTCCTTTTTATTGAGAAAGATTATGCAAATGTTATTTTTCACCTTAAAAGAAGAATTATAGTGGAATTCTAAGAAAAGTATTAGGAGTGGACGTGGGAAAGAGTTGATTGTTGAATCACTACAAATCAGTTTGCATTCTCTCTTCTGTATCTTCTTTAAATCATTGCCTAATTACTTTATATTAAGCAATTTTGTTATTCTTATTTATAATGACTATTATTAATTGAGTGTATTAGTTAGAAAAGTTGTTAAATATTTATATACCTAATTCACCACCTCCCCTTTTAGGAGCTATTAAGGACTAACAAAAAGGAAGCAAGATTGAAAAAACAAGGGAGTTATTATGTTAGCCTAATGCATCAAAAGTTAGTAAAAGTTTGAAAACAAAAAGCTAATAAGTTTAATAAGAAGATGTTGCATGCTAGTACTATTTAGGTGAATTAAAAAGAGAAAAAGGCAGATAAACGTAAGTTCTATAAAAGAAAGTTAGAGATTGGTAGAAAAATTGCCTAAAATTAAAACTTGATTTGACAAGAAAGATAAATATTAAGTTTCGATTTGAACTTACGTGAAGTACTTTAATTTTTGTTGGCTTGATACTAATATTGCTACTCACGTTTCTAATATGAAGTAAGGATCTTAAGATTTAAACCATAAGATCAAATGAGAATTTTCTCTACATGAAAAATCATAAGAAGGACCTAATTGAAGTTATAGAAACTTATCATTTAATCCTAAGTTCTGGTTACCTACTAGATCTTTTGTAAATCTATGTACCTTCAATTTCTAGGAACCTACTTACCATTTCAACTTAATGTTATTAGATTTAAAGAATATTTTGGGCATAGCTTTTTCAATTTATTTAAGAAAAATTTATCTATTGATTACATTGTTCTTATTGATAATTTATATAAATCAAAACTTGATAATTAATTTTATAAATTTTTGCTTATTGTTCATGGTAATGTTGGAATTAAACATAGTACATCAAGTGAAAATTTTGCTTATTTGTGACATAAACCCTTGGGTCCTATATTAAAGGAAAGGATTGAAAGATTAGTAAAGAATTAGATTCTCCTAAATCTAGATCTTATTAATCTAAGTAAGTGTGAATTGCATTAGCAAATCAAATATAATGAGAAAAGAACTAGAAGAAATACTAAACTTCTTGAGATTTTACACATTTACATTTACAGATCTTTTGATGTTCCTCCCTTTTATAGAAAACATATTTCATTAACTTTATTAATGACTTCTGATGATATGGTTATGTCTATTTGCTTAAGGAAAAATTTTGAGTGATGGTATACATTACTAAGGTTGAAAGGTAATATAACAAAAGGTGAAAGTTGTAAAGTTTGATATAGGAGGTGAATACTATGGAAAATGTAATATGTCAAGACAATATTCATCTCCATTCAAAAAATTCCTTAATGACATGGCATATGTGCCTAACACATTATACCAAGCACACCCTAACAAAGTGGTATGGTGGAAAGGTGTAATAAGATATTGATAAATATGATTAAAATTATGATTAGTAAATCTTCACTTTCGAGATTATTATGTTGTATACCTTTCAAAATGCTATGTATCTATTGAACGAGGTCTCTAATAAGGTAGTTCTAGCAACTCCATTTGAATTATGGACTAGAAAGAGACCTAGTTTGAGACTTTTGCATGTTTGGGATTGCCTAACAAAGTCAAAGATCTATAATCTATATAAAAAGAAGTTAGATTCTTAAATGATTAGTGGTTACTTATTAGGTTACCTAAAGAAATCTAAAGGATTTAGGTTTTGTTTTTCAAATCATAGTCCTACAATTATAGAATTATAAATGTTGGATTCATTATGAATGGTGAAGTTAGTAGGAGTTAACTAGTGAAGCATAGTGTTTAAGCTAGAATAATTCCAATATTTTTTGTCATTCAACATGGTGTTTAAGCTATAAACCATGGACATCTTCATCAACACCAGTTGTGTGCAGAAAAAGAATGGACAACACACTACCATATGGTTTTAGGTACGTTAAACCACTCTTGTCCATCCTCTTCAGCTGTCACGTGAATGCTTAAGCTGGAAACATGAATTCCCTTATGAACTGTGTGAATGTTTAAGCATGATTTGAAGAAAGTGATAAGTTTTCCTAACTATGTTTAGTGAAATTTTGTATTAAGATTCTCGGTTTCCTTGAATAATCCTAGTGTTTTGGCCATAACTTAGTCTACAGAACTCAAAATTGGGTAATTCCAACTGTAAATGAAACCTAAGATATACTACTAAAAATATCTAGAAGAGACCTAGAACTAATTCTAGCTAAATGACATTGAAAATTGAGATTGATTATGGTAACTTGATACTATTCCTTTGTTGAAGCAGCTTGTAATATTTGGTACATGTTTCATAATTTAGAAGGTGAAATGGCATGATTGTTGATGATGTGAAAACTAGAGACATAGGGTAACAAATGTCTAGAAAGACTTCAGAACCTAATTTGAACGTTTGATATGTGAAAATTAAGGGACAAGTGGAGGCATGGTTAAATGAAGAGAAAAAGAGCATGGTAAATGGAGAGGAAAACAACAAGTATATCCATATCTTACGTATGTTATTCAATGGGTATTAGTTGGTAGCATGTAGATGCTATATATGTAGCTTAATAGTTGTTTAATGGTAGCATGTATGTTGTATATAGTTCAATGGTTCAATGTAAGGAAAATAGTAAGTATATACTATGTACGTTATTTAAATGGAAAGAAGACAACATGTATAAATCATGGAAGTTGTTCAATGGTTGAATGAAAAGAAAACAGAATTTTAATTTTATAAAATGCTAAGATTTTGGCTAAGCCCTTTGTTATAAAATTTATAAAACAAGGTGGTAAGTTATGGATGTACTTGGCAAGTTTTAGGAACCTTTCAGGGGTCTCCCTCATAGTTGAGTAAGACAATAAAATTTTCTCGTCACTATAGACTTAGGACTAATAAAGGAAAAGCATCAAACGCGAGAGGGTGGTTAACGATAAGCGGTAAACAGTGAGTGTGTATTTAAATTGATTTTTTAAATATGATTTTTACCTTACTATGTGGTTCAGCCCGATTCTGACGAGGCTGCACGTTGCCGTTTGGATCCATGGGATTGATCAACTCCGGCTTGAAGATTCCTGCAAAACAAAGAAGGCACGTCGGGGGTTGTTTCCCGATTAGCCCCTCCGACGCTCAAGTAAGTCTTTTGGTGAAGGTTGGGCAGCCGAAAAGCAGAAAGAACTAGGGTTATGAGTTGCGTACCTTCATCGTGATAAAATCATACCTTATATATGGGATGGATGCTAGGTTTAAGTCTTTACGTTTACGTAGACTTCTACTTCTGCATGGGAGGTTTTCGTCTGCAAGTGGGCTGCATATATCTGGGCTTGGGCCTGGGCCTTGCCTAGCTAATTGGAGTGAGTCTAGTCTTTGAAAGATAGACTGATCGGCCCATGGATCGTTGTGATTGGGTTCGGGCCCGGCACGACCGACCCGACCACTATGAAAAGTATGTTTATGAATAATTCCATTGGCGCAACTACTTGAATTTAAAAGTTAATCTTCATAAGGTTTACACATGCTTTGATTTAGTATTGAATTGAGTTTTCGATGCACTTGGAAACCAATGAGATGTATATATGATTTGAATTGGCATTGAATTGAATTTTGCATATGCTTTAAATTAGAATAGAAATGGATTTTGAATATGTTTTTAATTGGTATTAAAATGAAGCACGCTCATGTACTAGTTGTGATTTAGCCTATGGTATGCCATTAGGTCTTTATACATATAATTATATCGATCAGAATATGTCCTAACGTGTATGGCGATGTTTGGGGGGGGATCTATCACTAACATGGGTGGTGTTGTGTCTGTCAGCATGTCCCGTGAGTCGCCCTCTGCACGTGTGGAGTATATATTATGCATCACTGTTATAGTTAAGCGATGCAGAACCAGTTCCGTAACCATTGATTTATATGTGGTGCTAGCATTATTATGGGTAAGCAATGTAAAACCAGATTTATAACAATCGATATATAGAGATTAACTAGACACGGGCAAGCGATGCAGAACCAACTTCGTGACCTTATACCTAAAATTACCGTATGGCAAAGAAAATTAGTGATATGCTATGTTTTAAAAAAAAAGTTCATGAAAGTGTTGTTTGCCATCACTATTTACTTTACAAGAAAAGTGGAATAAGTTCGTTTAAATCAGAATTTATTTTTTGTTTTTAAATAAAACCTCTCAGGTACACACTTAGGGACTTTAGTAGCAGGGACTCCACCTCGTGAGTAGTCAATTTCATCAAGTGTTGCTGTGTAGACATTTTTATTTTGCCTTATATATATTTTTGAGAACTATTGCACATCTTTGAATATGTTTTGGAAAGTACATTTGTATAAAGAATGGATGTGTAGAAATGTTGGACCCCGTCACCGAGGCCCAACATTCGGAAACACACAAGCACACATAAGCATAGAGGACCCAAAACCAACAACATACTGACCACAAATTGGGGGACTTGCAATAGGAATTTCGGATCGGTTTCTTAAGGAAATTTGTTCCTCATAATCTAACGATTCTAACGCCACTGAAAACGCTCAATTTGGATTAGAAATGAAGAAGTTATGACCAAAATACTATCTTAAAAGAAACAGACCAAGAATGCTATATCCGACTTCATGACATAAATTGAAAATCTTAGAGATACAATTGTAGCTCGACTCCTTCATAAAACTTGTAGATCTAGTCTCTATTTTAATTTAAAACAAGAATCGCCTCAATCGGAGCTCTATAGCGCAAGATATCTCAAAATTACTGAAGTATATTAAGACTTTATCGACCGACCATCACACTTTGTTTCAATCCACCTTTTCCAATTTAAAATTAATACTGATCAATCAAGCATAAAAAGATAGAAAATTTTCTTAGGAGTCCAACGCTTCAAAAATCAGCTTAATCGGAGGTTGGACTAAAAAGTTATGGCCAAAAGAAGGAAGAGGGGTCGATCGGCCAAGAACCGACCCCAAACGCGCGAGCTCGCCCAAAGGCGAGCAATGGGCGCTCGCGGGCCGAGCGACCTGCCTAGCGATCCGACCTATCAGACTTCAAACTCTCATAACTTTTGACTCCGAGCTTCAAATCAGACGTGGTTTGTTTTTTTGAAAAGCTAAAAGACAACTCTACAATTTTTAAGAAGGAGTCAAAGGCAAGCTCGGACACTAAAGGAATCAAAAGTTTACTCTAAGACCGATCGACTAGCTCTTTCTATACAGTACCGAAACT